>BCJK01000008.1:923522-998388 GCA_039545395.1 Filobasidium uniguttulatum | reverse complement strand
ACGGTTGGTATTGAAGTATCCTTTGTCCCCAATGATATACGATGGTCCAGACCCAGTTTGAGGAAAGTAATTCTGGGGGTTGCGGTATATATCCGTTGCCTTGAACGCTTTTGAGTCATGGACACTCCCGACTGGCCCCAGCATGACATAGGTGAACCGCAGATTCCAATCGCATATTGATTGCACGTTGAAGCAGTAGCTCTTCTTCCGTGACCAATAAAGATTGCCATCGATGGCCGGTTCCTCCGTTAGGTCAATGTATGAGCCATCGACAAACCCGCAGCAACCCGGAAAGTGCCCTCCTGTGCCTTCTTCTATCTCGTCCTGAACCTTTTTCATCTCATGTGCTTCAGTCGGCCACTTGACAAAATCCGCATAGTGGGAGACCATGAGCGCCCTGATCACTCTCCACAGGTACAAATGAACCGTACCATCACCGACGCCCAATAGTGTCGAAGACCGGACAGTGGACTGGTCTGAGCGACCCATTTTGAAGAGTGCGACCGCTAGTTGAGTCGCTGGTGGGGCCTGTTGATGGTAGGACTCATTTTGAAAAACCTCGTCGTCCTGTATCAAGTTGGCAATCTGCATGAACGGATACTTGTTCATCCTGAAAAGAGATCGAAATCTGTCTTCCGGAAACTCATCCGACATGTATAACTGTAGGGGCCCCTCAACCCTTGGTATGGTCGTACGTGGACTCAGGTACCTACAGGCCGGTCCATACTCGAGAACGTTGAGCAAGATTTCCATGTATTCATCGTTGTCGTCGTCATAGACATCACTACTACTACTGTTCGATGGTAGCAGTGTCGGCTCTTCTTCGATGAACTCAAGGACGGCCATGTCCTCGACCTGCTTTAGTATAATTTGCTTCTGAGACGGTCGGGGCATTACTACTGATACGGTAGGCTCGGTGTGCGTTGACGATTGGGCGTAAGTAGTGCAGTAGTAAGTATTTTGAGAAGATCAGAAGAATGTCTTTGCAATGATAAAAAAGGTCGCAGGCACGTGACTGATCGCTGCAAGCTAAAGCCAATGCTAAGCTAAGCTAAGATACAAGAAGATACAAAAAGGGACGTTCAGAATTCTGAGCTGTTATGGGGGTTTCAAAGGACCTTAAAACAGGATATCTAAGCTAAGGCTGTCTCTTAGCTAAGGACGCGAAATCGATACTTGAGTACCCTTAGTACTGTACTCGTAAGAACGACCCACTATGAAGCCGGATTTTGCCTTGCGAAATCAGATTTGTATCTTGGCTATTGGCTACAGACCTTTGTATATTGTCTCAGATTACATAAACTGAAACTCATGTTCTTTATACCGTTTTTATGTTTACACAAACACTTGGATACAATGACAAGACTTTTTGTCTACTAGAGAGACAAGGGGTCAAGTATGATGGGGGGGGGGGGAACAGACAGCGCGAGCCTAACAACAGACAATCAACAGACATTCGAGACTCGATTACCACCTTGGGGAAGAGAGACCGACAAACAACCATCTTATACAAAAAAATATCATGGATTTGCATGCCGCGATAGAGGCCGGGAGGATGGTGGCGATGGAGGTGTTTCGTACGAGTCTGGATGGAGGTGGCGCAGCTCATGCATCGGGACTTCCTCCAGTGAACCTCGTTCTGTTACAGTTGTCAGACCTTTAGTGGACAGAGACAATGACAGGACATTGAAATGTAAGCTAGAGTCTCAGCGATGAGAGCAACACGCAGACAAGCTCACCCGCAAATTCCTACGGCCGATCGTCATCCACTTGGGTATACCCAGATGATCCAGACCCTGCATGTTTGCCCTTGAGTGATGCAAACATCTTCTTCAACAATCCAGATTGACCACCGCCATCAGCTATCAACCCAGTCGAGGAGTTGCTTCTTCGGGGTGTACGTGATCCGGCTCGACTGCTTGACCGACTTCCCATGGGTGTTCCGCTATAGGTCGATCCTTCATCATCTTCATCGTCAGAGTCGTCCTT
The DNA here is from genome assembly GCA_039545395.1 of Filobasidium uniguttulatum. NCBI lineage: Eukaryota > Fungi > Basidiomycota > Tremellomycetes > Filobasidiales > Filobasidiaceae > Filobasidium > Filobasidium uniguttulatum. The sequence continues at coordinate 996,399 of BCJK01000008.1, read as the reverse complement.
TTCCGGAAGATCGTCGCCAAAGAGCTCTGTAGGAGGCAATGCATCAGTTGCCAGAGTCAAATACCATATCGCGGACACTGACCTGTCATCGACTCCAAATTGACTCCTGCAGTCTCTGGGTAGAAAAAGTAGACTACGATGATATCAGAAGGTATCAGTCTATTGTACCAGCTTATGAGGTATAATGGCTTTCGACTCTCACCAATCACGAAACTCAGAGCACACCATCCGGCATGGAATGGGTACAGCCTCCATGTGATGGCTTCTTGAAGCACGGGCGTCATGACCCCAACGATGTAGTTGAAAAACCAATTCTTTTTCGACACGGAAAAGTCTCACCCAGATCAGCTTGTTCCAGCTCCGGATGAGATGCACATACTCACTGTAGCGGTTGATAATGAAACCCCTTTGGCTCTGAAGGGAAGTGGCATGATTTCAGGAGGATACAACCATGGGATTGGTCCCCACGACATTCCGAAAGCTGCGTTGTAGATCACGACGCATATCACCACTTTGACGATTGAACAGTGATCTTATCAGATATTGTTCAGTAGACCGATAGCCCAGGCCGCGGCTTACCGGCTTTTGGTGTAATCACTTGATCGATGTAAATCCACCAGCCAGTGGCTACAAGGGCGACGGACATCTGTAGCAGTGTGTAGCAGTGGATACTCAGGTCAGCATCATCAAGCGTAAAATGGGAACCAAATCACGCGGCTTACAATGACAGCACCGCTCAACAGAATAGGGCGGCGCCCGAGAGTGTCCACTACAAACCATCTGAAGTAAGAATCCAACCAAAAACTCTCTTAGTACACTTTCAAAAGGCAGAACGCACGACTGCGCATTTTATATCAACTCACGGAATAACAGTGGATGCGACATAGAATAGACCATTGATGCCTGTCATCAAGATTGCATCTCGTCCAATCCACCCAGCCTCTAGAAACATTGGGGTCAAGGCGATGGTAATTAAAGCGTAAGTGATAGTAGGGAACTTGGCGCGGTCGTACACTCACGCTCAAACACTAGCGGTGCGTAATAGCTGATGACGTTGATCCCGTTCTGGAGAACGAATCCGAAAATTAGCCGCTAGAATTTGTTATAGACAACGTTGACTGGACAAACCATTTGCGCCATTCCCTGACTGCTCATCGCGATCAACACCCTTGACTTGTACCTCCTCCATAGAGCTTTGTAACTCCTATCCGGGACAAGTCGTTCCTTGATGACCGACTCTTTGATGATTTTGAACTCATTCAACGTGACCGGATCATCCAAGTAACCGTTATGAAAGTCAGCCAATATCCGTAGGCCCTCTTCGTCTCGATCTGTATCGATCGCATAACGAGGAGATTCGGGAAGGAAGATGGCTCCGATGGCGAGGACGGCGCCGCCGATGCATTGAATAGAAAGTGGTAGACGCCAGGATGCGTTGGATTCGATAAAGGAGCAGAAGTAGTCGATCCACTGTGATTGAACGACAAGTGGGCGGTGAGTCAGGGAATCAACGTTCCATGCCGGCAGAATAAGCTTACGATAGATGAAGCATATCCGACAATCTTGATAGAGACATTCCTGTTATAAGCTTGTTGCCCGGAAGCTAATTGTGCTCGACAGACTTACATTCAACGTAAATTCTATGCAGGCCAGTTTACCACGCTGAGCACACGGAAACCATCGTCAGAAAGAGCGCCTGCTTTGCAAAAGGACCGAGTGTAGGCTTACATGATCAGCAGGAGAAATCTCACTCTGATACATTGGCACCACCGAACTCAGCAATCCAACTCCGGCACCCGATGTGATTCGACCAAACAACATCATTCGATACGACACCGTAAAAGTTTGCAGAGCTCCTCCGACCGTGAAGACGCAAGCTCCAATGAACAATGTGAATCGACGGCCCTTTGTATCTGAGATCTGAGCGGAAAGCAATGACGTGATGAAGGCGCCAATTTCCAGAATGGCGACCATGTTGCCTAGCTCTGATGAAGTTGGGTTGTCGAAATACGTCTTAAAGTATGGGTTGGTGATCAAACCAGACATGACTCCCCTGTGGTCAGGTTCGATCAGTTACCCCGGTTGACTTCACGAGTGCGCTCGAAACCCGTCAAAACTCACTGGTCGAACCCAAACAACCATACTCCGATTGACAAGAATATAGATACCCCGTACAGAAGCTTGTTTCCGACGATTTTGCTCTTTGTACGTCCTGTAAGGTGAGGGACATCACCGGCCCCTACAATTGCCGACATGGCTCAGCTTGTAGCGTGGTGATTGTCGAGCCCGCTCGACAAAGGGTTTGTAGTTGGTATTGTGATTGTTAAAAGATCTTCTCGATGACTGTACACAAAGTTACGGAGGGTGAGGTGTCAGCAGGCTGTTGAATGCAACATAAAGGGGTTGTCGTACGATTGCGACTGTGTTCAAGCATGTCATGAAAGCAGGCGCTGAACCAAGAATGTTGTACTTACCAATGATGCATACAATCCAGCTTAATAGGACAAACGACTCTATGTACCGATGTGCTTTGTGTCAACAAGTCGAGTTCAGACTTGGTGCCTTTGGAACCATCTAGTCTTGACAGATGACTAGGTGACTAGTTGCTAGCAATCTACTGCAATGGATTACGCCTGATTGCTGGCTGGGTGAGGACCCCACACTTTTGCTTCCGCCACATTGTGTGTGTGCACGCATCAGATCATCAGACTTGGCTGACCGAGTGAAGTATTCAACGTACAGCAAACTCGTATTGTCATACAGGTAGACAGGTGACAGACTGTGAGAACATTCGTTGGCTTCAGACACTGACTGTTCGATCCATGCATATGCTTGCCATTTGCGATGGTCTGTTCAACGACTCGAGTACAAACAACATTACAACTTGGATTCCCTTCCATCACCTCGCTCTGAATGGCCTTCAGCAAGATCTCTCCTCATGCAATCAGAAGCCAGCCTTCCAAACACGTCGAATGCTTCTTTATCTGTGACAGCCAAAGCAGAGGATGCTTGGCCCAGGGCTGCTCGAGCAGTGACACCTTGAGAGATGATGGCAACTGTGTAATAATGACAATCACATCGATGAGACAGGACGAGGTTGGCCGAGCAAAGACGAGGGAACTTACGACGCCACAACATCCAAGACCTGACCCAGTTTAGTCCTTGAACAGGGTATTTCCACCTAGCCACCTTTTGTTCGGGTCCGACTTCGTGCTTGGTGTCTCCAAGAGCCGATTCGCCCTTTTCCTTTTTGAACACAGACTTGACCTGCTCACCCCAACTTTCACCTTCCTTCATGCACTCGACCCAATACTTTTCGACATTTGTAGCCGTGGGGACGTGGAGTGCATCTTCGGGAAGGTTGAGCAGTCCCTTGAGGAGATTACTGGCTCCAAACTTTTTGCGTTCAGTACTAGCTCTCTCGGCGGCGGGTTTATGGGATTCAAATGTGTCGTAGGAAATAGAGTCTGGTCGACTGATCACAGGGACCTTGTAAGGGTCGATGGAGTAGGGGACCATCAAGTTGCCCAAGTCTGACAGCTAATTTTATGAATCGACATGCGGTCAGGCTCGGTCATGTTTGCTCGAGTCATTCACTGAATAACCGACTTACTGGAGAACCGACGGTGCAAAGCTCCCAATCCAAGACTCCAATCACTCTCCATTTGCCATCCCTTTTACTCTTTCTGAAAATCAAATTGTCCATCTTGTAATCACCATGCACCAATGCCCAGACGCCGTTCTTGACCTCCTCCTTGCCTCTTTCCTTGGCACCCTTGACGAGATAAGGCACCATTTGCTCTTCACCTTCGATCGGCCCAATAGTCTCTCGATCGCTATTGGGAGGCATCTTGGTGTTACCTTGGGCTTGACTGACACGTAACAGCCCACGAACTTGACGTTCATAAAAGGGAACTGGAACATGGGGTGGAGGACCAAAGTTCTTGGGTAGGTTCAAGACGGAGAGAGGTACAGTGGAAAGAATGGATAGAGTGCGGATGGCGAGTCTCCAGCTGAATCAAAGTACAAATGGTCAATTGTGAGCTTTGAAGCCATATGAAAAATCTGTTGTGAGACTCACCACTCGGCCCTCTCCTGATCGTTTCCGAATTCTGGAAACTCGCAGTCTTCAAAGACCTCACCCTTTTTGTACTCCATGAGGTAAAATTCCGGCATCCCCAGCTTCTTCGCGCCTTCCTTGACGGCTTTCTCGTCTCCTTGGTAGTAGGCATAGACTCTAGGGACTGGTACCAACCAATCCTCGACTTGTTTGTCATTATTGGTCGACAATTCGGAAGACCGCTTGACAAGGAACTCATTGTACAAGTTGAGCTGAGTCAACACAGTAAATTCTCGTTGAAGGTTGTGAGCGGTCGGAGAAATGAGCTTTCCGGATGGACGCGAACGGAGAACGGCATGGTTGTCGTTTTGGTCTACCAAGAGGTAAGTCGGGTTGGATTGACCAAACTGTTGCCATAAAGAATTAGAATAGCATTAGTCAGCATGATCCATGAGCTTCTCGTCCCACCTCCAATTTGGGCTCTCTTTTCACAGCTTCATCAAACTAGACCTACGCTAAATTGCTTGACGGATCTGAGATCTGCCCATCCTCGTTGAAGCTTTGCCTTTTCGGAGCCCGACGGCTCGAATTCGGGGTCAGGGAACTCGGTCTGAGCGAGCGTCTTCTTCAACCATGGTTGTAGCAAGTCAAGAGGGAGGTGGTGTCGGGTCTGAACGTCGGGTGCCATCTTGTCCGTTTGTTTGTTTTCGAGTTCACAGTATGGAGGAGAAGATGGCGGAGGGAGGGGCCGTCGATGTGACAGTTGTGGGTATACAAGTACTTGTTTGTCCACTTGCCCATTGTCAAGGTCATTTTCTACATGGACCAACTAACCGGCTAACGACATCCAAACTCCAAAGTAAATGCCGGTGCCCCTCGCCCGCCGACAAAGTGCCGGATGCTTACAGTACCCCACCGACAATCTCGCGTAAGCCCGTGGCATCGCCGGCAATCTAATCGTTATCAAGGCGTCGTGTATCTGGGCGGGAGCCATTATGGGCCTATGTTGGCTATGTACCGACTACGGAATACTTGTGTATCACACAGACTCAATGGTATTGTCATGTTGTCTAGTCTTGTCAATCATGGATGACAAGTGATGGCGCTGGTCATCAAGTAATACAATATCAATCGTCGCTCCACCACAACACAAGCTACATGTCGTGATTCAAAGTGGATGAGTATTTGAGGTCGAAGAGTCGATAGCCACGCCGACTGCACAGCCAAGTCACTCCCATCAATCCACAAGTGATTGATCTGGACTGTAAGAATCTTCTTGGCCGGTGCACCACCCATAGCCAACAGCCTATCGACCCCGGATTCTTTTCCCGATGTCGACCTGGATTGGAATATTTGGTGACCGCAGCGAACCAGAGAAGGCAAAGATCATGTCCAATTCAAGGGTACAATCTCTGCCTCAGCTCGTCATGAAACCTCGCGAAACGATGAGATCAATGAAATTAACGTCAAGGTCTCGTGCTGCACAGCTTGTAGAATATGCACTTGCGGTCGATCCGATACTTTAAAGGTTTTCGTCTGCTGAATGGCAGTAACAGAAATCTCACAACTCGTCTCGGCAGTGCGAGTCGCACAAAACATGAAGAGCAAGACAGGATCTATGCGACATCAATGCCTGAAGTCGATGCGTCTGGTTAGATTCACTCCTTCTCCTTGCTCCAAAGGTTCGAATCAATCTGAGTATTACCTGTCCCAGAGCGGCAAGAAAAGAGGTGCTGACAAGTTAATCTCCAACTCCAGTGGAGCCATCCACTTCTTATCGCTAACGTCAGTGCATCAGTGATACAACGCGCAAGCTGAGCCAGTAGTCGGTTTTGGAAGATATACCTCCCACACCTCTCAAGACCATCCCTGTATATTCCCAAACGTCTCATCACTGACAGCCCCCCTCACCATCCGGAATCCACCGGACTGTGTACGAAGTGTATCCCAGGATTGAAAAGAACACCGACCGGCAGTCCATTCCTAGAGCATCATTTGTACATGAGTATTCGTCATTTGTTTTAAACATGATACAGTCCCGATATCTTGACCCGATCTCTGAGTATAGTGCAGGGTATCGTTGGCCATTGTAATCTTCAACCACCATTGTGAAGGTTGAGTTGCACTACCTCAATGTCAACACCGTTGACTGTCGTTTACTTGTGAACCTTTTGAACGTGCTCAGCAGTCTCGCTTTGGAGCTCCTTGGGAGACTTCTTCTTCTCGGATGTCTCAGCCTTGACGTTGGCCTCTGATTCAGACTGCAAACGAGACAACCAAAGAGCGTTAGGGCATTGAAACCTATGGAAACGCGTTCCCGGTGGGTATCACTCACAGCCAATGTCTCGTTCCAGCCAGGAGCGTGCTCGGGGTGGGGTGAGTGATCAGCACCCTCGTCTCTCTTCAAGTTCTTTTGCTTTTGTTGCTCGATCACTTCTGGGTTGTCTCCGCTCATCTCTCTATCGGTCATGACCATGACAACAGTTGAGACATATCGGTGGTCAGCGATACTGTATGAAAGACACTGCCGTCCATAAACGACACGGCTCCAAACTCACGATCGGACAGCATAGGCTTGTCGGGCAGAAACAGCGAAAGTTCGTGTTCGCAGAGCAGCAGCCTGGTTGGCGACGGGAGTTCGGAGACGGAGAGAGAACATTGTGCTGTGTGACTTGTTGAAAAGAGTCCTTGGATTCCACTGGTGAGGGGGATGTGATGAATTATTTGAGTAAATCAGAGTATTTCACAAGATCTCTCCTATGCAGCACCATTCATTGGCCCTAGGTGGTCCCTATATATACAAGTTACGGCCGAGCTAGAAATGACATCATCAGCACCTGGAGCTTGCGAGTTTTGGTCCAGCCAGCAGGATTTCACTACGCGCGACGCACCAAGCGAGATCGGAACCGAGTTACACCGACCGCCTTTCCGCGTCATGACGTCTTTGGCTGCTGCTGGTCATGTTCGTTGTGCTCGCTCTCGTCTTCTGTCATTTGCTGCAAGACTTGCTGTTGGAAAGTGGCGAGGTGGGTCTAGATCAATGTCGAAGCTTGGGGAAACGCAGCACTCGGCAGATTGAGGGATGCCAACTTGAGTCAGATGGTGAAGCAATGAAGGCTATCCATGAAATGAAAAAACTGCTGAGAGGCTCCAGCATTTGGTCAAAGGGACGCTGGGTCGCTGAGTGTGTTGACGCCGCAACCCACTGCCATTTTGCATACCGCAAACACACAGTATCACAGTAGTCTATAGTGATATAGTGTAAGATCGATAGGATATTACGCTCGCTGTATCGACATGCTAATACTCAAACATCCGGCGGTTCGGTCGTTGGTCTGGTCGAGAATGTTGCAACGTGCAGCGACTTGGGCCTGCGGACGGAGTGGCGAATCCCGTATATACAGTATGTCAACTGATGCATCGATTCATCTGACTACAGTATTTATGTGTTACACAGAATTCAGAAGATTTTCTCGAGTCCCTGGGCGGTACTTTCCCCTGTTTTGATGGCGGCCATGTCACCAGCTGCTATGCATGCCACACTGTCTTGATCGTTCGTCCCCTTCATGCTCCATTCGGGGGCCATGAAGAGCGTACAAAGTCTCCGTTGAGTCAAAAGGGGTCAATGGGGCCCGAATGGAGCTCGACATCGATGGCACAAAGATAAGATTAGACGGAAAGAGACCTCCACATTGCGAGGCCTCCACCTCAAGCGCGCTAAATCGCTAAAGGCCACAGATGACGTCACGCTCTGGAGTGCAAGCGTGCAAGACGTGCAAGGCAGTAGAGCAGCATGGTGGAGATCGGTGTCAGGCGATCATACAGAACTGCACGTGCAAATGTAGATGCTGGAATTGTCCCATTTGAGGATTTGGCCAGTACATATAGCCTTCAAAGACATTCGTTCAGTCCACATACACCTTGGCTTGTGATACATACCAAGTAAATTTTGACCAAATCAAACTATCAACATGCAAGCTGTAGCAAACGCGTAAGTATGAAGCACATGAAACGCCACAAATCATTCTAATTAACCGTTGCGCCGGGACATTCTTAGCTTTCAAGCATACACCGGCCCTGCCCCGGGAAACATTGTCGAGCCCAAATACAAGGTTCGCGAAGGCGGTGAAAAGGGAATGAAGGCATTGACGTATCAAGGTGTCGACAATGTCAAAGTGATCGACGCCGATATTCCTGATATCACTCAGGATACAGATGTGGTCTTGAAAGTCACCGCCACCACCATTTGCGGATCAGGTGCGTTTTAGCTCGAGATCCAAAAAAATCAACATCGGAGCCACTGACTGATTGTGGGATCGATATAGACTTGCATCTTTACCATGGAGAAATTGTTGCCATGCAGCAAGGGGACCTTTTGGGGCACGAATTCGCGGGAGTCGGTAAGTTGCTCTCCACAGACCGGGCCTTTTGACGATGGCACTGAGCCATGTCTGCTCCAGTTGACCGTGTTGGACCAGCCGTCAAGAATCTGAAACCAGGTGACGTGAGTTGTGAGAGCACTTGGAGTACTTTTGTACTGCAGACTGACACTCAGGATTATGACTGTTTCTACCTTTGTAGAGGGTCGTGACGTCTTTCCAGATTGCGTGAGTAACTGGAGTCTAAATTTGCCAAACAACAACTAGAGGCTTACAGCTCTGGCTTTTCAGTTGTGGGGAGTGTCGATTCTGCAAGAAGAAGCTCTCTTCCATGTGTGATCGCACCAATGATTCCTCTCTCATGAGGGCCATGTGAGTAATTACCACTTGTGCTCCTATGGCCAAAGCTAATGCGGTAGGCTGGCAGGTACGGAGGAAACATCAGTTCCAAGGCTGCAGATGCTGGTTTCTTTGGATACTCGTGAGTATCAACAAAATCCCTCAATAAAGGCTTGCATCTGAAGAAGCTTGATCCGGTAATTCAGGCACTTTACTGGTGGTTATCCAGGTGGACAGGGTATGTACATTATTCTTGACTTTGCCTCTTGCGCCTCAAGGCCCGGCTGACCTGATTAACAGCTGAATGGGTCAAGGTCCCAATTGGTGATGTGAACTGCCTCAAGATCCCCGACGGCGTTCCCGATGAAGAAGCCATCTACCTCTCCGATATCCTTCCCACCTCTTACCATGCGGTAGTTGACACTGGTGTTCAAGAAGGCGACATTGTTGGTATCTGGGGAATGGGACCCATCGGACAGTGTTGTCTTCGCTGGGCGCTTTTGAAGGGGGCAAAGGAAGTCGTGGTCATCGACACCGTTCCCGCTCGATTGAAGATGGCCGAAGAAGCCGCCCCCGGAAAGGTCAAGACCATTGACTTTAAGCAAGTGTCCAACATTTCTGGAAAGATTCTCGAGATGTATCCTGGAGGTTTGGATAGGTAAGCTCTTTGAGAGTCTCGGGTATCTGCCAACTCGTACTCAACGGCTGCCGTGATCCTATTCCACAGGTGCATTGACGCTGCCACTTTCCACGAGCCCAAAGGTCTCCTCCACAAGGTATGCAAAAATGCTGCAGCCAAACTTGATATCAACTGACCGAACCGTTTCACCATAGGTGGAGAAAACTTTGATGCTCGAGACTGACAACTCTGAAACCGCAAACGAAATGATCATGTCGTGTCGCAAGATGGGTAGCTGTGGTCTCATTGCCGCCTATGCCGGTTTCACCAACCACTTTAACATTGGTATGTTGCTCCCCGGACTCCAACGAAGAGAAGAAGCTGGCGGCTGATTCAGTTTGGCTCGGCCCCGATAGGTGCCTTGATGGAGAAGGGAATTCGCTTCATTGGTAATGGGTGAGTCAAGACGATGACGACAAACGAAAGACGATAATGGGCCGTACGCTGATTTCCGCAATGAATGACAGACAAGCACCGGTCCACTTGTACTGGGAGGAGATTATGAATTACATTAAGGAGTCAGTGTTGCAAAACACAATCTTTCATGACGGAAATGATGGCTGACGAAACGTTATCGCACAATAGGGGTAAATGGAGCAGCAAATTCCTCGTCTCCCACCGTTTCGACGTCTCAGAGTTTGCCGAACTGTACGACGCGTTTGACAAGCGTCAAGGAGGGTTGATGAAGGTCTTTGTACAGACACGACACAGGTCGGTCCCTCTTCAATCTCGAGTGTTTTCTGATAGGTCTCACTAATCAGTCTCAAATCCCGTCTCCCTTACAGTGGCCCACCTGCCCCGGGTTTCCCTCAACTCACAAGCATCAAGGATCTCCCCAAAGAGGTGTTGTAATCGGACCTTGACCAGAGATTGTGACCGTTTTGGAAAAAGCTGTATTCTGGACAAGCAAGTGAAGAACATGTGACAACTGTAGTGAAACAAAAGTGAGACCATGCAACCTGTCCATTGTAGAAAAAGCTGCCTTGTATCGAATGAAGAGACAATGATTACGAGTTTCGTGGTAACGAATGGGCCTTGCCAGTCCATACAGTCATACAAAAGAACACAAGTAGTGAGATAATGTGAAGACAGAGTCATATAAAAAAAACAAGTAGTRAAATAAAGTGAAGAGCCGCCACAAAAGCGATGCAGCAAGTTGCCAGGTCACGAGGTCCAGCGAGGCGCCGGATGTGGAGAGCAGTTTCAAGAGGGCCAAGCCTTACTCCTCGCACTCTTCCTCTTCTTCTTCTTCAGTCTCTTCCTCCTCAGTTGTCTCTTCCTCTTCTTCCACTTCAGGCTCTTCTTCCTCCACTTCAGGCTCTTCCTCCACTCCTCCATCGTTGCCACCAGTCGCCTCTCCGACGACACAAGGCGACCCACTGGAAACGGCTTGACAAACCGTTCCCGCTGGACAGGCAATCTCAGCACCTCCCATCCAAAAGCTTGTATCGCTAGCACACGTAAAGTCTGCCCCTTTGGCAGCTCGCTTGACCAGCAATGAGTCGGGTTTAATAGTTTTAGCTAGGTCTGCCGCAGACAAGGCTGGCAAGGCGGTGACCGTAAGGGCAGTCCCGGTGAGGGAGAGAACAGCAGTGAGCAACTTGATAGAGAACAACATTTCGATGTTTTGGTGAATTTATTGTGTTGAGTTGTGTTAATTGTGAAATCCGTGCGAGCTGTTCGAGTGTCGATGACTTGTAGTAGTAGTTGAGTTGATGAAACCAGTTCACCCGTTGTTGGAAGATTTGCCGTGAAGAACCGAGCATGAACAAGTCTTGCAACGACGCCTTTTTTGCCAGTCGTCTTATATGTCATTCTCTGGGGCAACACAACTCAAACGCAAACAAGACTCTTGCACCTTGCTACCCCTGGCACGACAAGAGATTCCTTTGTCCATTGTCTTGCGTTTCGCGCGCTTCAGCCGTTTCGAGCGTGTTGTGTCCCAGTGTCGTTGTAACAAACGAGTTTCTGACAGCATCTCCATGACCATATGAAAGGATGTCTTGTTCTGGGTCGACAAAAGTATGACTTTTTGAGGCAAAGAAAGCCAAATAGGTTGCAAAAGGGCTGCGACGTTGTGCATGTACCATATCTCGAATGGTCCCAACTGTTTCATGTGGCGAGCGCTAGCAACGCGACTTGTTTCAATCTCATCGTGCACGAAAGCTATCGACCAACAACGACCTGCAATTTCTGGCTACTGCTGACATGAGGAATGGTCTGTTGAGCACAAACTTGATACTTTGCTGCCTTTGAAGAGTGGGAGACGACATATGCCGCTAGCGGGTATGATCTCCTTTTCAAACACATGCATGACTAGGTCAGTCAATGTTACCATGATCAATGCATCTATATGTGGGATACAAGCATAACATCCGCTCACAATGGCAATGTGAGTCTCAAAGACCAACACCAAAGACGTGGTGCTTGTGCAAGAGGAAAGCCAACAAGGCGACCAACAGAGCCAACAAGAGCACGATCAACCTCGTAAACTCTCCGCCCGAGTCGTCTTCATGTCCTTGAATCTTGATCTCGACCCAGTATTCCGCTCCATCCGTATTATTGTCGTGCACGAGCAGCATCACTTGTCGTGTGACGTCTATCGTCCAGGTAATTCCGTTCGATGTGCTGACTATGAGAGGGCAGTCGTCTCTTTCGTTTGCCGCTCGAGTTTTCAAAGACTTGACGCGAGGTTGATACGCTCGGATAAAGCGTGGCGGTAAAAAGATTTCGGTCTCGGGGTTTGTAATGAGTGGATGACCATCAAGAGGAGGTGTCATCACGTCACTTTCAGGAGTATGACGAGAGCTTGGGTTCCGATAGGTGAAACGGAAGAGTGTTGTTTCCGGATCGTAGTCTATCGAAATGGGAATCCCGGCGGTCCGGAGTGGATAGGGTCTCTGTTTGGTTCAACAAATGAGGCCGCATGATTTGGGATTGTTTAGTAAACAGGGCCAACATCCTTTGGGCATGGTTCTCAATTGTCCACTTACGACCACCTGATCCAACATCACGCCTCCCAGATCCAAATCATCGGCATCATTGGGCCCTAGACCAATCTGACCAAACGTCTTGCTACCCGCAATCGGGGCACCTGAGCTCAAGAAACGATCGTATAGTGCTTCCTGTCTCCTGTCTTGACTGAACCAGCTAAAGTTTTCAAAATTCCAGTTATCACCATGAGTGTCTGTGTTGAGTGGGTTGTAAGTCCAGAGGCTGCGAATGCCGATCACATTGAGTCTCAGCCAACGAAAGTCCTCATGGTCTCATCGGAAGGATCCTACTGACTTGACTCCCACCATATTCCTCTCAACGGCCGTCAGGATGCAATCCATCATGTGCGCTTGCCACTTGTAGTCGCCAGTCTTGAATGCTTCCTTTTTGCTACAGATTCACTAAACGTGTCAGAACATGAGCGAAACATCTTCAAAGACTTGCCCTACTCACTTGAGATCCATTGGAACTCCAGTCTCTCCAATGACAATGGGTACCTCACCCAGCCTTTTTCTTCCTTCTCTCACAATGTTCCCGATCTGAGTCGTAAAGTTTCTTCTGGCTGCGCGTCTCCCAAAGTAGAGAGCTTTGAGAATAAACATTCCCCGGGCAAGACCCTGGACATTGACCGTCATGAATCCAAACGACTTGTTAAAGAGGGCGTTCAAGTCGTACCAGTGTGGCGAAAAGACAAGGTGGGATGTGGGCCGGACGTCGAGTGGCCACTCGGGGCAGTACTATCGACAGAACCATTTTCTCAGGGTGGATTGAGCTTTGTTTCAGATGCGACTGAAAGACTCACCTCATTTGGAACACCTTCCACATGGACCATCTTTTCCCCGGCGGTCTTGGACTTGACCAACTGTTCCCATCGTTTGACGAAGGGCCAATAAAAGTTGTCGTAAAAGTCGACCTTTCTGCCCTGGGAATCCTTGGTAAAGTAGCCCTCTTTGAGCACGACGGGCTTTTGAGTTTGTGTATCGAAAGCCCAAAGACCATGCTGAGCCCATATACAAGGTGAAGTCGTGACCTTGTTCTCGGTCGCGTTGGCTGTATCCCTTGTCCACAGACAGACACCCCGGGGGTTGACCGTCCGGTAGTCTTCAATCTTTGACGGCATTGGCCAACTCCTGACGTAGTGTGGGACCTTTTGGGGATGTCCTGCGGCAATAGCAAAAGACTGGAGTGGCGAAGGATAGTCCCCCATGTGAAGATCCGTCTCGTAATTCTAAGTAAACTTGAGCGGTCAGTGAATGGTTATCTTGTGATGCGAGTGGATGTCACTTACAAAGCCGTAGAGATTACCCATTCCAATGAACCCAGGATGAGGTTCATTCATCATTTCATACCCAAGAACACCTTCAACCCCCTGCAAAGCATCGATCAACTTGCCAAACATTCCTTGGAAGCGATCTTGTAAAAACGTTTGAATGTTGACTAGTTGGTTGGTCACAGGATCCGTCACGATGAGTTGAGGCGCAAAGGTCTGACCGGCCCAGAACAGAGTGCTGCGTAGAAATGAACGACCAATCAATGACTCCGCACTCCACTTTGAATGGATTGGATCAAGGGACGATGCACACACTCACTTCATAGTCGCGCATACCATCTTCTGGTATCCTGTGGGCCATAAACCTCTTTCGAGACCTTCTCCCCAGCTTGCTTCAGTGCCTTTTCGAAAAGATTCGTCCACACCCTTCAACCATGCCCCTCCGGTTTCTTCCAAAACGTCTGGATCAATTGATAGTCCAGCGTATTGCATGGTCCATGCCGGTGCACCTGAGCCTCCAGAGAGACGTGACCAAACGTCTTGATGGATGGCGACGTAACATATCAGCCCGGCTTCTGTGAGAGATTCCAGTAATGCACGAAGGTATGTGAGGTAGTCTTGGTCATAGATACCTCTTTTTAAAACATATGACGTTAGTCCAATGTCATCATGCCCTGATGAGGACAAGACTTACGGGCCGTCATGTTCGATTGCCTCCCATGTGACGGTAATTCTGACTGTAGACACGGAAAGTCAGTACGCCGTTGTCGCATACCACCAGCCGAAACCCTCACGATAGTTTAGTCCCCAACGTTTGAGTCTCGCCCAATGAATTGGTGCCTCGGACAGCGGAAACGGACGATTGACATAGGAAGCCAAGTGAGGCTGTCTAACATCCACGCTAGGATCCGATGAGGGACTGTAAGGGCACGGTAACATTCAGTATGAGCTGAGGGACATGGACAACCGCAATATCTACTCACACTTTACTACACCCGGACACATTGGCACCTCGCAGGTGAATCACTCGGTTGTACTTGTCTACGAAATGCCTTCCATGGACGTGAATTCCTGATCTTGCAAGAGGTTCTGAGTCACTTGATAATTTGACGGTCATTCTGGATCCTTGCAAGATTACGTCGCCACCCGAGTAAATTGGTAGCTACTGTAGGTGTCAATGATGCTGTTTACGGTAGTCACCTTTGGACATGTACCAACGACACTGCTGGCGTAATCTATAGCCAAATAGATTGTTTACTTTGTGGGTTTAGACGGGTAAACCCTGTTTTAAATCGCTTTGAGAGCCATTCCTAGCGTAGTGAATACTCTGTGGAGAGACAGAGAGCAAAAGACTGTGAATATGCTACACATTTTGTAGAACACAGCAGAGACCACACATCACCGTCACCATGCGCAACTCCATCATTCTTCCTCTGTTGAGACAGCAAGCTTTCAGGGGACCCGCTCCTGCCTATGCAAATGGACTGGGCAAGGCCGGGTCAAGCAGATCTGCTTCAACATTGAATGAAGCCGTGCTGCCAAAAGGCAAGCAGCCTTACAATCCTAGTGCCCGTGAGTGCATTCATAACATTGTGCTACATGTAGAGTTCATTCTAGTGTGCTTACACAAATGTTCAACTTGCCGTCGGCTTTTGTTTTGCAGAGGCTGAAACGCAAATGCGGAGGTTTTGGAAGACGGTCGGTATTCAACCTGAACCCTCTACGTCGTCTGAGCCAACGTCTTACACGGTCACTCTCGACGGACGTTCACTGAAAACACCGTCCGGAAAAAAACTGGTCATCCCTGCCAATCGAGCAACGCTGGCCATGTTGATCGCCAACGAATGGGAGAACCAGAAGAAAATTATGAAAGTGTCGGGCTTGCCAATGACCTCTTTGGCTTCGCGAGCAATTGATGGGATGGACGATGTTGCTCTTAGAGAAGGAATCGTTGATGAGCTGATGAGATACTTGGACACCGATACCACATGGTGAGTCGGATGGCTCCATTTGTGGTTGAATTCGAATCAACTAATCACCCTATCGAGCCCTTAGTTTCCCAAGTGACGGAACTTCGGTCATTATCAGACTTCAAAAGGAAAACTGGGAACCCCTCCATAAATGGTACAAACAAAAGTACAACATTGACATCAGGACCTTTCCCGATCTCGTCCTTGCAGCTGGCGACACGTTCACTCAATCGTCCGAAACCCGCAAAGTGCTCAAGGACATTGTAATGAAGTACGACGGGTGGCAATTGGCAGCGTTGGAGAGAGCAACGTATGCGACCAAAAGTTTCTTGATAGCCTTTGCATTGGTAGAAGGCCAAATCGGCGCTGATGCTGCAGCCAAAGCGGCCAACGTCGAGGTCCAGAGTCAGATTGAGCTGTGGGGAGAGGTGGAAGATTGTGAGTAACAATGATAGATCAGTCGCAACAAGAGCAGCTATTGAAAACACTGAAATTCCCTGTGGGTTCGTGTCTCAGCTCATGATGTAGACCACCAAGATATCAGACGCCAATTAGGAAGCGTCAGCTGTCTGTTGGTTCAAAACTAGCCATTGGTCAACGCTATTTTACAAGAGGCCCCGAATTCATGACAATATGAGAACATGCCTGCACCAAGCTTTTTCCGCACAAGTCTGCCTATTCAACACTTGATGCTTATGCGCAATTAACGCAATACCAAGGGTATTTGCTGGATCGAATCCTGACGCCCGCGTCATTTACTGACTTGCCCCAGCCTATATCAACGCTTGCCTTGACTGACATCATCTCAAAGTCTTGTCCGTCAAAGTACAGTGTTTTACGATCTGGCTCGTATCTTGGCGAGGCCCGAAAATTAACAACTCGGTATCTTCTTGACTTTGCACAGATCTAGCGATCAAGTCAAGCAATCGGTCGAATCTGAACAAGTTGAAACGAGGTCTCTTCCCATCGTTTTACTCGACTAACCTCCGTGTCCCCATTTCCGCTGCTTTCATTTCAAGGTCATCCACGATCTCGACTGGACCTCATGAAGATTACCGGATCGGAAAGAATCCAACATACCGGAACTACCGGAGCCGGATGGTACACGTCATCGATGATCATCAACGTGAAACGCCCTCAAGGACAATGTCGAGTGAGTACATGGTTTCAACCAGCGACATGCAGTGACATTATTATTCTTGTGTCTGTGGTAAAAGCTAGGTCGCTTCAACGGGAGCCCACTTTTCAGAAACGTTGTAGTGTCCAGGTCATTTCACTCGGACCCGAAAAGGTGTTTGTTTCGAAAAAAAAGGAATAATGGATCGTACCCTCCTTTCCAACCCCAAGGACTATCTCAGGCAAGAAAACACACGTTTGATAACAAGTCTGACACGACTGTGAGCAGCAACAGCGTTACCTGCTGCTCTCTTTACACCTCCCTCCCTGTTTCACAGTGTCAAAGGATGCCAAAAATGTCGACGTATCGGAGAGTATAAATCTCGAGCAACGATCTCCGCTACCACGATATGGGGTCCTGTTCCCTCATTTTGGAGGTCACTCGTCATTCCTCTATTCGACGCAGGAAGAACAGTAGCACTCGCAAACTCTTTCAAGAAATTCGGATAAGCTGGTCTTGTCTCGGAATATAAAGAGAGGTTTGAACCACACTCGTTTATCGCCGTACCACACCTGGAATCTCGGTTCTTTTGTTCAAACTACGCTCGTCTTGTCAATATGCTCTCGAAAACCCAACTCGCCATTGTTTTGATGGCCCTCGCCAACTCTTGTGCTTTAGCACTACCCATCTCCGAGCAAACATCGCGCGCCCCGTCCACTACCTTGTCGTACTCTTCTTTTGTTCCCCTCTCGACCAATCCTTTGCCGGGGCCCAACAGTGCCCGAAAAAGGGCCGCCCCGCATGAAAAACGGTTCACTTGCGTTTCTGACACGACCTTTTTCGATGGTGTTGGCGAGACGAAATGTCCGGATGGTACTGTCTGTCGAGATGTCGGTGGTGGGCACTCACCTTGTGTCCACAAGGACGGCCAAGATGGTGGTGAGCAAGAGCCAGCGATTGAAGAGGAGGAAGAGGTGATTGAAGAAGAAACCCAAGACGAAGAAGAAGAGCAAGAGGAGGAAGAGGAGGAAGGAGAGGAAGAGCTGGTCGAGACACGAGTCCTTGTCGCCACCTCGACCACCGTTTCAGCCAGTTCTACGATTTCAGCTTCCGTACCCGAGACCACCGAGATCGACGCCACGAATGACGGAGAGGAAGAGATTGAACCAGAAGAGGAGGAAGAGGAAGAACAGGACTCCAATAATGGCGGTGGCGGTGGAGACTTTGGGGATCCAGAGGGTGACGGCCCTCGTGAAGCCGGATCGGTCACGTTCCAGAATGGCGGGGGGACCGGTGCTTGTGGTGTTGAATTGTCCGACGACGTTCATCACGTTGCGATCTGTAAGTTTTTTCTCACCTTGTTGGATACCTTTTCGCAGCCTACTTTGGAGGGGATGAATCCTGACTCTCAAACTCTTACCAGCAAAACTCAAATGGGATAACATGGTCGGCTACAACGTAAATCCAAACCTGCACTCGGTCTGTACCGAGCAAAGGACCATTACCATTACTTGTAAGCTCTGCGAGGCTCACGCTGAATTTACAACACGCGATCTGACTCTCGAGCACATGTTGACAGACAAGGACAAGACCATCACGGGCGTTCCTGTTCTCGACCGTTGTGCCGGTGAAAACTGCCTCGTCAACGATCTCGATCTTTCCGCTCGGCTGTTTTTGGACTTGTTTGCTGACTTGCCCGTCCCGCCGAATAGCGAGGATGTTTCGGGGTACGGTAGGGTTCCAGGTGACAAGCCTGATTTGGGTCATGCTACTTGGTCTTGGGAATGATCAGCCATAGCAAATCGTATGAGATGACCTTGGCCACAGACGGTCGGATTAAACAAGACGATTGTATAGTGTAAATGCGATGGTGATATGCAACATATGCGGGCAATGCCATCCCGAACATTTTATTACGGTTTACACATCTAGGCAAACTCGGTAAACTTTGCCTTGTCGGCCAATCCGGCAACCTTTGCCTTGATGGCGTCCTTGGCAGCATCACCCTTGCCGGCCTTTTCAACTTGCTCCTTGAGTTCCTTGACCTGCTCAGGTTCAAGAGCTTCCACAAGAGAGTCAATCTCTTGCAATTGCTTCTCGATAACTTGAGCTGAGGGGGAAGTACCAGCAGCCTGGAAGTAGTTTGACTCGGTGACAATGGCCGTAATGGCCTTTTTCCACTTTTTGAGGTTCTTCTTGGCAGCTTCCTTTGCCTTTTTAGCAGCTTCTCGGGTCACCTTGTCTTCAGCCTCCTTGGCCTTGTTGGCCTCTTGCTCCTTTTTGAGCTCTTCAAGCTTGGCTTGCTCAGCAGCCTTCTTTTGAGCGAGGGTCATGGGCTTTCCGGGGGTAGCAGCACCTCCCTTGCCCTGAGCCTTCTTCTTGGCCTCCCTGGCAGCCTTTTCTTCCTGCCTGAATTTCTTGATTCGAGGGTCAGCAGCGAGAATCATGTCGACCATTTCTCGAACCCGAGTATTGTCCTCCTTCTTGGCCCTAGCACGCTCAGCCTTGTTCTTCTTTTCTTGGTGTCGCTTCTCATCACGAGAATCGGCACCTTCGGTAACTTCCTTGTCGAGCATCTCGAAAGACCTCCAGGAGTCAAAGTTGTACCAAAAGTCGTAAAACTTTTCGACGTGGTCCTTGTTGGATTCCATGTCGCCCAAGCCGGGGACGGGTTGAACCTTGCTGAATCGAGCTTCCCTAGCAAAGACGGGGCCGTAGGTGGCGATAAAGTCTTCGCTCTTGATCTCCTTGGGGTTGGGGACGTGATCCTCGATGGCGGAATCGATAGAGTCGAATTGTCGTCGAGTCTCGGGGTTGGTCAAGACCTCGAAAGCCTTGGCAATACACTTGAAGAACGAGTCGTCGTTGGGGCCGGCAGAAGATCCAGCCTTTTTGTCGGGGTGGTGTCGAAGGACCTTGCGTCGGTGGGCGATTCGAATGTGGTCTTCGGTAGCCAAGTATCGGAGGTTTCCAAGACCCAAAACAGCGTAGTGGTCTTGTTTCTGTAGGGCAAGAACCGTGTTTTTAGTGGGCTTGCAAGAATGACATGACAACCAACTCAACTCACCTTCCACTCCTTGGGATCAGAAGCCAAAATGTACTTGTCCTCGACCTCTTCACCCAAACCTGGGTAAAGTTCCTCGCCAGCCTCGATAGCCTTGGCCTTGAGGACCTCCTTGTGAAGCTCGGCTTGGATCTTGTCGTCCTCTTCAAACGACAAGTTTTGGAGCTGTCGACGAGCATGTCCAATGAATGAAGGACCAGCTGGGTAGACCTCGTACTTTGTCTCGGGAGCTGCCAGACACAAGGGTGGAGGGAATGAGCGTCTCGCCGAGTTGGAACATGAGTCCATGAGAATTCACTTACGAGTGATCTTGCCTACAGCAGGGCTGGCGTTCCAGTCAGCGGGGGGAGGTCCCACGACAAAGGGGAGCTTGACAACGGTAGGAGCCATAATGAGTGTGTTGTTGAAAGAAAGTGACGAGAATGATGTACCAGGGGTGAGGGCTGGTTCGAGTTGTTTGAGCTACACACCATCAGAGCACGAAAAGTTGGAATTCCGCGTGATTTAGACGTTACTGGCCAGCCAAAGCAATTTAGGAACAGCTTTAGACTCGAGCTTTGGCTGCTTTAGGCAGTTCCCGAGCCGGTTATGTCGTTTCCGCCATTCGGTCAGTCCATCTCAGCTTGATGGTCGTTTCGCCATTTGACACTGTTCAATCGACCGCAAAAGACCCACCAATACCCAGTTTCTGCAACGAGAGGACAAGACAGGACCCGACACAACGTCATGTCTGGGACCTCGAGGCAAGATCTTGTTCGGGATGCGGTGACCTTTTTACGTGACCCCAAGGTTACATCATCACCCCTCGTTCAAAAGGTTCAATTCTTGGAATCCAAGGGATTGACCTCGACTGAAATCGAACAAGCTTTACATACGGTTTCGAGTGGTGGAGAGATTGATGTGGCTGGGGACTCGAGTAATGGAGAAGCGACCACTCAAGATGAACGAAATTATACAGGCAGTGTGGGCACGGCATGGAAACGATCTCCTGGAGACTACGCCCCCGCTGCGCCTCTACATGCTGCTGCTGGGTACGGGTATCAGCAACAACAACAACAACGAATGATGCTGCGTCCTCCCCCTGAACCTCCTCGACGAGACTGGAGGGATTACTTTATCATGGCGGTTGTCTCTGGGGGCGTCATGTACGGGCTCGCTGCATTAACCCGCAAATACTTGCTACCGCATCTTCAGCCTCCTACCAAGACATCGTTTGAAGAAACGTCTCACAACTTGTCTGAACAATTTGATGCTGCTCAAGCGCTTTTGGACGACTTGAAGAATCAGACCAAGGATTTACAGGATAACGTCGAGGGGGAGAGGGAAAAGGTGGAAGGGGTCGTCAAGGATGTCAGGGAAATGATTGACAAGGTGTCGACAGAGGAAGACAGGTGGAGAAACGAAATGCGTGAGATGCGTGAAGAAGTAGACGAGCTCAAGAGCTTGGTGCCAAAGGTGGGTCGTGTAGTTGTTTCTGGTCCTAGCTCCCCCTCTTTACTGACCATGTGCGTACTGTGTCCAGTTGATTGAAAAGCACGCGACTGCGCAAAGCAGTTCTCTCCAGGAATTGCAAACCGATATCAAGTCTCTTCGAGCACTATTGCAAACCCGACGACCATTGACTCCCTCGACGCAGCAGGCCGCAGCAACATCCAATGCAACCAATGCATCCAACCAGGCCAATGGGTCGACCACCGACACTTTACCTTCATCATCGGGAATTTTGAATCAAGCCTCGAGTGGCTCGGAATCGACCCCATTGGGATCCACGACCGGGCTCAACTTGTTGGGTGGTAACAAGCCAAGTATTCCTAGTTGGCAATTGGCAGAAGCTACCGCTGGACAAGACAAGGGCAAGGAAGGTGAAGGCGCATCGGCCAAGTCATGAGCAAAAGCCGGGTTGACATGTCATAGCCATCGTATACATTCATAACAATTACAATGACGACTATGGTCGAGTGACAGGCCACGATATTCTCACGACCTTGCGTCCCACACCTTTAGGCCAAGCCTTGACATCTTCGTATTCCCCGTCTTGCACCTTGACCCGTTTGATAAAGTCGTTTAACCCACCGCCTACGCCAAAGTAGAGAATCTGTCGTATGCACGGGTGTGTGTGAGTTGATTCGACAAGCCGGATTGAGTGAAAAATATGCTCACCTTGGCAGCGACGAGGATGATGGTCTCGTCTTGGGGCCATTCGCAACGTAATGCCAAATCAGCGAGGTCTCCGATTTGGCGGTCCTTGACTGGCTTGTGGTTGTTGACCGACACTCGTTGAGCCCCTGATTTCAACACATCAATCAAGCTATCCACACTGTCCTCTCGATAAATAGTCTCTGCCGTCAAGATGAGTGCCTGAGAGTGATGGGTTGACTTGAGATGTTGAGCCAGTCCTTGCCAAGGGCCATAGGAGAATTCAAGTACGATTCGATGAGCCGCGAGTCGATCGGTGAAAGCCTTGATGATCTCGGGTGTGAGTTCGAGATCTTGTTCAGCTTCAGGGTCGTACAAGTCCTCTGGAACGACGGCGAGAATAAGGTTGGGTAGAGTGACGAGGTGGAGAACTGATAAATTAAAGTCTTGCAAATGAATCGTGGTGACAGGGTCGTTGACGTCTGGCCGAGGAGCTTCCAACAGTCGTTGTAAAAGGTAGACCAAAGGCAGCGCTGTTCCGCATCCGACTTCCATGATTCGTTGACCTCGTATCCGGCTGATCAGTCTCCCTGATGTCCCAGTCGAGGCATCGCCGTCGTCGTACTCGGCCAAAACTTGAACGAGATCGACTCCACCTTCCCACGTCTTGAGGCCGCCCTCATAGGTACCCGGAATTAAATCGGTATCTGCATCCACGTACTGGGCCTTCTCTTCATTCGTGTCTTGCTCGGGATTGTCTTGTTGGTCCATGACTTGGAAACGTGCATCATAGAGATCTCTTCGAAGGATCTTGCGGTTCTCAGGGAGGAATGACAGGTGGAGTGGAGAATAGGAGATGGTAGATGGTAATTGAGCAGCCTGGATTTGCACGTGTCAGATGCAATGAAACTCGACGCATTCACGACGTGGTCTACTTGCCAGTTCATCCAGTGACACAAGGTGGAAGCCAGACGTAGTGGATGATTCTGCCTGTGTGCTTGCCAGATGGGATTCCACCGGTCTTGATGTCACATGAGACTCGTCGTCACTCAAGTCTTGATCCTGTTTGGTGCGTGCAACGTTGGAGTGAACTGAGTGGTACCTCAATGTATTTGAAAATAAAGCTTACCACTGCAAAATCGAATTTGAACATGGTTGTGCCTACTAGTGTCCTTGGCGAATCAAGCACCCAAGTGGTCTGACGATCACCATCTTTTAGGGGAGTGAGTACCCGCCCGTTTGGACGACGCTGAGCAAAATCTTTGTTGATTTTGTGTGCCCCGCCGGGTGAGTCGCTCTGTCGTCACATTGGTGATTGGATCTACATTTTATTAAACTCAATCGTTTAACAAGATACACAGCAGCTGCACAGCATATTCGAGAAAAAAAAAGGGGACTCTGCTCGTCGACGTCGTGGACCGATGGATCATCACCGGCGCTTGTCGTCCGATTCGAGATGGGGGTATCACAGTTGTGCCATGTAGGTCACAAGACACCATCGTCACTGAACCCCTATATATAAAGGAGCGTAAAAGCGACAAGCAAGGACCAACTCGTTCGCTACCTCTCCAAGGTTGAATGTGTGTCCGACTCTGGGGAACCACTAGTCAAAATGTCTCCAATGTCAATACTTTTCAACACTGGTACATCAGGTTGGTCATTACTCGAGCTCAAGACGAGGCACGGTATTGATGAGGTTACCACATTCAGTTCTCTTCATCTCGTGGCCGATTGAGTCGATGCGTGGCGATAGCGGTGGATGATGGTCACCATGTCTATCATCTGTAAATTCAACTGATTATAGTCGTACCCATGAATTCATTCGGTCGATCTTCGAGTAAGCTCTCTTTGTCTGAGCACTTGCCTGTATCCTAGCTGATTTGGATCTCTGTACAGGTGCAGACAATCGTTGCGCGGCGGGCTTGATCAAATAATCAAGCACGAGTCTGACATGTTCTCGAGCCACTCGAAGAAAGGTGAGCCATTTCTTGTGGCGCGCTGGTGTCGGTACTCAATACTGACTTTGAGCTCAACTTTAATTGGACCTTTTGTCATAAGCAGCCCTCGTTGGGTCCGTACGCTACCAACGCTAGCAATAATATCTACTCTATAACAAGAGGACATGATGGAAAGGTCCGGAAAACTGCTGGCCTAGATATCTATCTTGACGTCCAAAACCCCTCGAAGCGACTTGGTATCTCTATCAAGTGACGGAGGCTACACACTTTGGTTGCGGACATGCACACACTACGCCACTCATTCACAGACTTGGCATCCGACCCGTTTTTGCCCAAGTCTGCAGCGTTGAATGGGATGTTGATGCCGCCAACCCTATGTGCAGACCATCAGTTTCGAACAACCTTCCCTTACAACCGCGACTGCTTTGGTTGATCGACACGTTTGACAGGCTGAACTGCTCGACAAACGGCAAGATGTCTAATCAAAACATGATTTTGGCAGAATTGGGATCTCAAACAAGCTCCTACAAAGACATGATCCTTGACAGAGGCAACTCTACTCTATCTTTGGAGGGTCGGCACTGACGGGCAAAGCTCCAGGCATCCGAAAACATTGGTCGTGTTGGCTCCATTGTTCGGCCATATCTATGGCAACCGTCCTCCTCGGACTCCGACAGTCGGGACGAGGACACCTGGGCATAATCTCACGTCAAGAGCTAAAGGATTGACTGGAGTGGGGAAAGAGGGTCAGTCAGACTTTTCACATACTTTCTTTATTTGTCTCCAACTGATCAAGAGATGTCACAGCAGTGCTCCCAGGTTTCAGACCATAACAAGAACCGAGGTTGAAGAACACTTGAGGTCGTCAAGCGGGGGAAATGGAAAGGGTGTGCGCCGGTCTTCTACCCTGTCAATGCGCCTCGCTGTCTATTCCAGCCTCATCAGAGATCGGAGTTTTCTGTCATGAACGCTCTGTCCCCATCAAGAGCGCACTCAAACCGCCGTTCGGTGCTAGACTATCGCATACAACAGCGTCGATTTGCCAGCCACTCGAAATTTTACGTCTGCCGCCATAAAAAGTGTCTACTCGTAAGGTACTTGATCAAGATAACTCTTTTGCTGGACTGGGAAGCAAACAAATTGGGCTGTAGAGTTTTACAAGAGGCAACTCTACTCAGCATCCAACGAGCCACTGACCTCGACGTGCTCAAGAACGAGTACGGAAAGGAGTTCGACATACTCAACCTCAAGCAGCTATTTAAATGCTTGTCCGTCGGGGAGGCCGTCGATTGGGAGAGTACAACTCGACCAGTTGAGGCACGCCAGTACTGGCGGAACTTCTTTGCCACCATGATGCTTTTAGCACATAGGTGTCAGCAGGATGCGGCGGAAAAATCGGCAATCATCGACAAGATGAGGAGGTTCCCTCGGGATTCCAAGTAGGCAAAAGTCTGCCCAAACGGTGAATGGCAAAAAACTCACATGGCCCTTACGACTTTGACGACCCTCAAGTTTGACCTCATGAGGATTGTCAATCTTGCGGTGGTCCACATCCCGTCCTGCGACCCGTCCATCGACTTCATGGCGTGTGCCTGATAACCACCAACGAGAGGAGGACCCTAGCATCGACTGTTTACAGCATCTCCCATTGCTTATCCGTTCACTTTACTGGTAAGTCTTTGTCCCACACGCTCTCGTCACCACGCACTCACGCTATGTCGGTCAGTCCACATCATGGCCCAGCAAAATCCCTCCCAAGCCCCTATTCTATCCAACCCCATTCCCCAAGCAGGGTCGACACCTGGCTTGGCCAGGTTGGCTCTGCTGACGTTGTTGTCCACAACAACGGTGCAACCAACCACCAAGGTCTGCGAAAAGTGTCAACAAGACGACACGGCCACCGAGGGAGACCGAGAAAGGAGGCAAGTGCCCAAAATCGAGTACTGTCAGCTCGACCAAACTAACGCTCCACATGTAATCAGGTTCACCTCCAAGCAGATGAACGACCATCTGCGGGGGAATTTCCACCAGCCGGCGCAGGCCTTCCTGCGTTTCGTCAAGAAAAACGGCGGAGGGCAATACCAGCCCGAGCCCGATTCTAAATACAAGGCAAAGTACCGCTACAAATGCGGTTGGTGTAGCCTAGCACTCCCAAAAAACTACCAGCTAGAGAAACACGTCCTCGAGAAGCATCTGGGAGAATTCCCCAAAGAGGGACCCGTTCGCGAATATATTGTCGCATGCGGGACTGACAAGGTCAAGGCCTGCCAAGGGGAATGCTTCAGAAGAAATGTCGCCATTGGCATCACCGGGCGTGAATTACAATTTCCCAAGGACCACATCTTGGACCTCATTGGGGACGTCTACCCTCCTCGGGAGGCCACCGGTCGGATCGAGGTTGGTCTCGCGGCCAAGGATGCCAACGACTTTTTCGCAACTTTGGATCTTTTCGACGTGGATTTCGATTGTGACGAGCCAGATGACAATGCCTCAGGCATCTCGTCATTTCAATCTCATGGCGTGTTCAATCCCCGAGTCGTTGATGCTAAAGCAGCAAATCGACATTGTCAAGATTGCGGCTTCCCGGGACCAGCCCAAGATTTGGAGGAAACATCCTCTCTTCGCGGGCTTCCGGGGCGGAAGGCAAGACTCGGCCGGACTGCTGGTCTTGCTCAATACCAAGTTCAAGGTGAGCTCACTATTGACTCTCATTCCCTGCTCATTGACTCACGGATCGTCAATGTCATTGTCAGGCCCGAATCCTGGAGCTCAATCAAGTCAAGCGTACCGACCAAGCACGCGAAGACGCCAGCCGGTTCGCCAAAAGTGACTCTGCAAGTCTGATGGCCATCTCAAAGGCTAGACAAGGCACGCAACGGCAGCGTCGGTCCAGAGGCGTTCTTCACTCAAGATGCCCATTTATACTCCCCGGCTCCTCATATCCCTTGTCACGTCGATCCAGTCTCAGATAGAGCATACGCAGAATATCACCATGGCTGGATCGATGAAAAGGTACTTGAACACGGTTAACAAGCTAGTTATAGCCGTCGTTAAAAGTACTCTAAGATGTCCGCTCTGCCAAAGAGATCATCTCCGGCACACCGTTCGGTAGCGCGTCAGCTGAGGATCACGTCGGATGCTTTGAGGACTCCCATGATCCTCGAAGGCAAGTTTAACATCGATCTTCGTACGCCGTTACCCGTAACGCATAATATGGTCGAAGGCGGTGCTGTGCCTCGAGTGTTTGGGATTCCTGCGCTAGACCTCAAGACATATGTGCAGGCGAGGCTGGAGCTATGCTACAATCCAGAGGTATCGAAGAACTACGCTATGTCTAAGTCCAAGGTCGCGGTCCCGTGGTTACATCTAACATTCAAGCCTATGCCGACACTAGACGCGCAGTGTCTAACAGTGAGATGGCTGCCGACATAAAGGCGATGATGCACATGATGCACGAGCTCAGCTCGGAAGTGTCGACATTGAAGGCGTCTATCGCAGAGATCAGGGCTATAGTAGTGGCAAACGGCAACGAAGCCGCTATACTCAATGTCGACAGGCCAAGGCAACCGACCGGCTCCGGGAGGAAAACCGCCAGTACCATCACAAGACGGTAGATGCCGACTTCTCCCAACGCCATGATCACATCAAGAGGATCTTGGAGATGCTCGGCAAGGACCGACAGACTCCACTTGACTCGGATATGGTTATTGTATTGGGAGATCTTGTATGGATCGACCTTATGAATCGACTGTTTTTGAATCATCCACAAAACTGAAGATGGTCACGAAGGGGTCACTAATCCACCATGAAATATCTTGAGAATCCCCATACAGTTGCCGGTCTTTCTGCTCAACAAGTCAATGTACTCATCATGCTGATCATCAACAAGCGAAAGATACCTTATCTCCCGATAATTCGGTTCATGCACTTTGAAACGGAGCTTCCCTATCTCTTAGGAACGACTAACCCTGGCGGCGGGGATGGACTGGTGAGCTTCTGGAACTTTGTAATGTTGCTTCCCAGAAAGAATAGCTGAATTCTGCATGAAAAACGATTTGTCGTCAAGCAGTCCCACGCTCAAATTCTCGCCTACGTGCGCATCCTACATTCAACCCATGGGACCAAATGGGGCTTGCTTGTCCATGGCCTTGCTTACCGAATCTACGAGTATTGTGGACAGGATACCTTTCGGGCATGGGTGCCCTTGAAACTTGCACACGGGAAAGAATGGGCCCATGAAACGCCATTATCGTATGACGAAACTCTATAAATCTTCGGCAATCTCCACTCTCCAACCATGGATATGCTCAGCTCTATCATCGAAACAAGGCCGACTAGCTGGGATCCCATGTCCAACTGCTGTTTCCATGGAACCTTTCTCCACTTCAGTCTTCAAGGTTYTCGCACAAGTATTCAAGCAGCGATCTTTCCTCCAGAAGATGCTCAAGGTATCCAAGAACTTTCAGTCGCTCGCTTACTGTCCAAATATACATCTTGCATGCCACTGGGCCAGGGACATCGAAAGGTTTGGCACCCCCTACAACATTTCAGGGACAATGGGTGAGCAGATGCATAAACCTCACAAAGGCCATGCACCCCATACCAATTCCCGGGATACGGAGCTGCAACTTATGAAGGACTACAATGTGAGCCAAAGTCTGCGATTCGTGGCTGCGGGTGCGCATGGCGATTGTGAAGCAGCGAATCAGATTCGGGGAGTATTGGACAAGTGTCCAATGTTGGGAAACAGCCTGAGGGGAGAGAGAGGTGGGGGAAATCAAACGTATCCACTAGCGAATTGATTCGGCTGTCGACCAAACTCACCAAAACGCGCCCCATGCAAGCAGAATCAAGTGCTACTCGCTCAAGGGATAAAGACCTCTTACGTCCGATTCATGAGTCAATTAATCGGCCACTACTACTTCACAGTGGGTTAAAAATCAAGATGGTATACTACGAGCGAGTCACTTTAGACTCCCGGACTGCGGAGATGCGATGCGGCCCCAAAATCATCTCAATCTCTTGCGGCAAACCCATACAATTGCGCCATGGTCTACTGGGTGACTTTGCCGTAGTCGACAGACTATTTCGGGTCGAGGGCGATGTCCGGGATCCAGCACCCCATATTACGCAAGTCCCTGATTGGTGAACGAAGTCATTTCTATACTCCGTCTGTTTTGCAAGTATTCGTCTTTCATAAATTACCATACTCTAGAACATCTCAAGACGACTCAAACATTCAAACGGCCGTCATTTCCACCAACCTCTTCCTTCAACGAATACATGCTCCTATTGGGAGACGTCGCCGAAACTGCACGACGCTTCTGCTCACACGCCTAGACGCCATTCGGCTGTATCAACGCCTTCCTTCGGGTACTTTGATGACTTGCACCAACCGGAAGATAGTGAACGTTCGAGGTAGCAAGATCAAGCTCCGTCGAGTCGGGGGACCGAGCTCGTATATTATACATGTTGTTCTTGACTAACGGGCGGTCCCCCTGCCCCTGGCACACATCGTCAGTCACACACAGCTTGTACACAAACCCGATGCAGAGACCAAGGTAAGCCGACTGATCCATCGTCTTACGCTGTAGCTACCAGATGCCAGAACGATCAGGCGTTGCCTGCCATGTATCAGGCTCTAGACTGCATTCATATGAATATGAATACACATGATAGCGAATACAGTGCTTTTAGTCCTGCACCAATAAGTGAATGTCTTGACTCACCTGGCCGTCGAATGATGCCGACCATAGTAACAGCCGAATATGCACGGTGTATAATAACAAGATGAAGGTAGCTGCTCACACTGCTCTTTCAGTGGAAATCAGAAAATTGCCCTGGCAAGGTGCAAGTCTCCCTGAATGATGCTAATCTAAGAACTGTGCGTGTGTGTTTCACTTTTGAGACGCGGATTCATTCTAATATCGCGCAACAGGCATAACGTTCATAGCTGTAAGTTCACGAATCGCCATGCTGAAAAGCTGTTACCAAGTCAGAAGGTAGAAAAGACCTTGAAGAGTGGACTGGTGCAAAAAGAAAGAAGGTAAACATAGCGCAGACAAGGGCAAAAAGGGTCAAAAAGCTTTCCCTCTGGCTGACTTGAACAACCGACCTCGACATTAACCCTAACCGCGGTGAGCACTCAGTTGCGCACCTGAATGCTCACTGCTTCTTATGAGCACTACTAGTGTCGCGCTCTACCACTGAGCTAAGAGGGAGATGATGTTTGGACTTCAAAAAGTAAAATATATAGTATACCGGAGCACAAACCAATCGCCTACCCGGCCTATCCTCGTATCGTCGTACACCCGTACTTGCTCTTCTCGATGGCTTGAGCACTCTGATTAGAGGTGTTAGCCAAGGAGCTCAAAGAGCCTATGTCGACCTGGTTGCACAATACGGTGGTTAAGTACCTAGCCCTCCGCTGAAAAGTATCATCATTCACCGATCAGCAACCGATAGTGCGCCATAAAAATCATATACCAAATCCTCGGAATGACCGACAAGAACCTGAATCTTCGACCCGTCCCCGTCTCCAACCACATAAGAATTCACCCACCACCGAGATCCTCTGATGTAGAACCGGTCCAAGGCGGGCTCAGGCCGGATTTCCAATATGCGAGCAGTAAAGATGGAAAAGAGTCCAACTTGTTAATCATGTTGCATGGAATGGGTGAGAACGCACGGGTCATTCAAGAGTGAACACTTGTGACCCCCTGAGACAAGTCCGACGCAATTGAGTGTAAACAGGTGATACAGAAAAACCATTTTTCGATCTCGGTCGAAAGTTTAGTCTACCCGAGACGTGTGTCTTGTCAGTCAGAGGCCTCTTTCCGTGAGTTGTGCGTAGTGACACTGTGCCAGACGAGCATGCAACATGGCTGACTGTCCAATGTCCATCAATGACCAGGGTGCCACTCATGGACTCGGCTTCATTCTCCTACCTCCCCATCTCTCCAATGGATTTCCTCACTCCGAATCCCACCCAAGGTCCGACATCAGACCAGATCAAAGCTTTACATTCTCAGCTCTTGCCGTCATTTCAGAATTTACTGCGGTATTTGGTTGAACAGTGTGGGTGGAGACTCGAGCAAATCCATTTCTTTGGTTGGGGAGAGGGTGGGACAATCGCACTTGAAGTCGCAAGGATAGTGGGAACGTCAGATACGGGTCGCAGGCTAGGATCAGCTGTCTCGGTAGCAGGAGACTTGCTGTCAACACCATCAATAGGCACTCCCAAACTGGACCTCGAGACACCAATACTCTACTTTTTCCGTCCAAACACCCCCTCGAAACCAGCACCAAGCTCTCTGGAAAAGACGTTCAAGACGGTGAAACCCATCGCAGCAGCACACGACACACGAAGCGCACAAGCCAACGAGCGAGGGCAGGATATTCGAATGCCAAGTAATGAGTCTGAATGGGGCAAAGTCATGAAGTTCTGGAGCCAAGTACTGGAAAGAGCTCCCATGAACATGGGTGGAGACGTGTACGAGGTCGTCAGTTGAGATTCCCATGAGAATATCCGTAATTCGAGGATCTATGGATGTACGAAAGAGTCCGTATAGCCTGATTGACATTACAAAGTCATGCCTTGCGGCAAACGCTTGTATTTTCGGTCTCTACCCCTAGGCTCTCAAGGCAAACGCTTATATTGTACATCTAGGTTTAGTCATGCAAGTTCTAATCTATCACATGTGTTGGATAGCCTCTTGTCGGAGACACAAGAGATTCATGTCCTGAATGGCGCCGTATGGTGAGATACGGCGGTGGTATCTCGGCGTCGTGCAAGACGCTCGAGACATGGTCGTAAGAATGGTTCAAGGCTACATAATGATGCGTGGCACTGAGCGGCCAGGGATGCTGGTCAAAGACGGGACCGATTAGACGGATCCGGCAGTCGCGGTGGACAATGATGCGTCTTCGGCAGTTTCACGCTGTCCAGCCACCATCTCCTCGGCAGACTTGCTCAAAGTGGCCTGGTTGCCGTCCTTTGAAACTTCGACGTGATGAGGATCAATCTTGTTGCCTTCTTCATCCTCGAATGCTCGAAGTCCACGAAGTCCCCATCGGTCGAGCATGGCCTTGTCTTCGTCCCAGCCGGAACAAGGGGTCGTAAGCATCTGCTCTCCAGTAAAGATGGCGTTCTGTGGAAAAAAGAGTCATCATGAGTCTTTGTGGCGGTTGGGGCAGTGACGCCGGTGGGACTTACAGCTCCGGCCATGAAGCACTAAGGATCAAAGAAATGCGTCAATAAGTCATGGTCGTCATAACGTTTTGCAGCCGAGCTTACCATTGCCTGCTCGGTCTCGCTAAAGGTGTGCCTTCCAGCTGCCAGTCGGATAATCGTCTTTGGCATGACAATTCGTGCGGTAGCAACCGTCCTGATGACAGTGTGTACAGGTACAGGGTCATTCTTCTCGAGGGGTGTACCGGGGATGGGCACAAGCGTGTTGACAGGGAACGATTCGGGATGTTCAGGCAACCTGTAGCATAGGAAAGTTGAGCGACATGTCGACAACCGTTCACTTGCCGAGCAACTCACCTTCCAACTTCCCAGATCAATCCCACTCGATCCTCATCCTTTTCTCCTAGACCCAAAATTCCACCCGAGCAGACCTTGATTCCAGCATCTCGAACGGCTTGGAGGGTGGCTAGCCTGTCTTCATACGACCGTGTGGTGATAACAGATGGATAAAATTCTCGAGACGTATCCAGATTGTGGTTGTAAGCCGAGAGTCCAGCTTCCTTGAGACGTCGGGCTTGTTCAGGGTTCAACATTCCCAAAGTCGTGCAGACTTCCATTCCCATTCCTCTGACCTCCCTGACCATGTCCAAAATTCGGTCAAATCCTCGGTTCTTGCCTTCGAGACCTCTCCAAGCAGCACCCATGCAGAACCTCGTACTTCCATTCTCTTTGGCCTTTTTAGCAGCTTCAATGACCGGGTCAAGCTTGACCAGAGGAGTAGCTTTTGTTGGGGTTCCTTTGTGATGAACAGATTGGGAACAGTAGGAACAGTTTTCCAAACATCCCCCAGTCTTGATGTTCATCAAAGTGCATAATTGGATTCTTGAAGGGTCTTGGTGCTGGCGGTGAACTTGGGCCTGTGATACAAAAAGTCGGACGAAACGATTGTGCCCATGTCAGCTTTCCGAGTCATCAAGTCATGGTCGGCCGCATGATAACAACTCACAGCTTTAAACACAGTCTCCATCAATGGAGCATCAAAAATCTCCTGAACTTCATGCCTCAACCAATTGCTCCTTACAGCACCAAGTTGTCGGTTACTCGACCTCGCCTTGAGGGGTGCAGCTGTCTTGGAGGCCGCAGGGTGGTCAATGGCCGTAGCCAGTGACCTATAGGCGGTGAGAGGGCGTTTGGCAGCCATGGTCACAGAGAGATTGTCTTTGAGATTGAGAAGGAGGCAGAGGTCGTTGCAAAGGAAACAGTCACTCTTGGACTATTCAACGTGACCCCTATCTAGCTATCTATGACCCCTATCTTAATAACCCCTATTCATTTGCTGCGTTGCGAGGTCTCTTGGCTCTGCTGGGGGAGGGAATGCTGAGCGTGGGATTTTGGCTGGGGTTCGGATGCGAAACACGTCGATCGCGCGCGTACAGGTCCAATCCGAGGGCCGTCATTGAGCCGAGGGCCGAAACAGAAGGATGAACGGTTTCGACATTTCGACCATTCATTCAACTCGACCACCTTTTGAACAAGATATGTCGTGGGTGGCCATCGTCACGGGAGCGGTAGGTGGGCTTCGTGGAACAGTCTGGCTGTTCGTCTTGTTGACGTTATACCATGTAGAATCGGGGGATTGGGACAGCTATCTGTCAAGGTCTTATCAAGTCTCGATCGAACGGTCCTTCTGCCATTTACGCATGTTCACGGTCTGGCAATGATCTCGGTCTGGACCATCGTTCAAAGGATGGAAATGACCAAGCTGTGACCATCCACTATCCCAAGTTGGACATTACACGCCATGATGAGGTTCAGGATCTCGTCGACCGGGTTCGGCTTGATCATGGAGGATTGAATCTATTGGTGAATAACGCTGGCGTCAGCTTGGATCAACAGTACAATATCGAGACTGTCAAACAAACGCTTGACACAAACTACAGAGGCACTCTCTCAGTGAGTTTATGACCAGTGCAAAAGCCGAAAGCAAGGCCCGTGGTCATCATCGTCTGCTCCATCCAGATGTGCCAGTCATTCCTTCCACTCCTTCGTACACGCCAGCCAAACGCACGAATAGTCAATCTTTCCTCCCTCTCTTCTGCTTTAACGCACTACTCGCCTGCCATTAAAGAACAATTTCGTCGAGCCAAATCACTGCGAGACGTTGAACAACTAGCAGAGTCGTATATGAAAGCGGTTCAGACCCGATTGGACGCGCCTCCCGGCTGGGGTCGGCGACAATTGGCCTATGTTGTCTCAAAGAGCTTGATCAATAGTTTGACGACTGCCCTGGCTGACGAACCAGAAAACCAAGGGGTTCTGATCAATGCGTGTTGTCCAGGCTGGGTGAGCAGTGACATGGGAAAGGTCAGTCTGTTGATCTTGCTCCATTGACCTACAACGACTGACAAGGCATGACATGCAGCGGATTGGACCTGCCCCCAAGTCTCCCGCTGAAGGAGCCAAGATCCCACTCCATCTCGCCCTTGATGATATTGACAGCCTGACGGGCAAGTACTGGGCCAATGATTCTTACAGTGACACCACAAGGCTCGGGAGAGTTCAAGACTGGCTCGCAACGTAGCAGACCACCATTGCGATTGTTCTCCTGTATCTTTATCACCGCCCCATCCCGGCAACCGCTGTATCTCGTTTCATCGCATTTATACAATCTACATGAATTACGGTCATTACTTTTTATACATTATGCAAGAAGATTAGGTTGTTCAATCGCTCAAGAGTACCTCGCAAATGGCTCAACTCCTACCCCCAAACAGGCCCAATAAAAGCCTGGCTGCCTCCTCATCTGTTTCGGTCTCGGTAGTGGTGGTAGAGCTCTTGGACCTCCTCAACGCCTTGGTCGGCGATGAAGATCCGGCGTGGCGAGCTTCCGTGTTGCCAGTCTCGTAAAACGAGGTTTGAGTCGGTGGTAAGCTGGACAAGGCAACAGAGGGGCTGTCGTCACTTTGACTTGCGTCTTGCCGGGACATGGACGCCAGAGCCGACTTTTTCCCAACACTCTCGCTGACCCTAGCTCTCTTCCTCGCTGCTCTACTACTAGCCTTGGCCATTCGCCTTTCCCTCGCTTGTTCTCGGAGATGAGCATCAAATAACCTTCGCCTCGCACTTGCCAATCCACTCAGTCGGCGAGATTCGTCACCCAAAAGACCCTTGCGTTTGGATGGGGAGCCAGCATAATAGTCTAGTGACGCAAATCGTCGAAGGATTGGCTTGTCAGAGTCTGAAAGAGGTGGGGTTGATCCTCGGTGCACACGTTGACCTGATTCCTCGGCGATCGTCAATGATGACGATGTCTGTAGCTTGCGTTTCTTATCTTGACTCTTGCCATCAGTCTGGTCTGGTACATCATCATCATCTTCTTCATCTCCGTCCGTGTCACCTTCCAGTGGGGCATCCTCGGCATCCGAGTCAACCTCCAAGAATCCCATGGATGGTGGGTCTGATGGCAAGAGGTCCAAAAGTCCCCGGCTGGGATTCTCTGATTCGCCCTTTTTCTCAGATGGAGGTGGCAGCATATCCTCTTGCTCAACCACTTTTGATTGGGGAGGGTCTTGCTTCAACGCGTCATCGTCCTCGTGTAGCAATTGATTAGACTTTTGGAGACTGCCGGAAGCACGGCTCGGTGTGGGAGCCAAAAAGGGCAACTCTTTTCGACTGCACATTTCATCCAAGATTCCACTCTGGCTCCGTGACCATGATGAACCAGACTTTGCTCCAATCGTGGGGGATAAACAAGAAGCAGACGAGTCAGTGCGAAGTGATGCTTGATGGCGCCCGGACCGCTGTTGTTTGGCCGTTGGGTCCCCAGACATGAACAATGTGGGAGTCGACCTGACAGGAGCGAATTTGCGTTCGGTAGCAGCATATTGTTGTCCCTGTTGAGCATTCTTTCGAGGAGCCGGTGTAGAGGTGATAATGCTGGACCCATTGTAACCCCATGTCTTCAAGTCCAAGTGCGCTCCAGCTGACAAGTCTGCAACTCCAATAATGGTCCGTTTACCAGCAACATATTCCGAGACACTTCGTTGGAATAGTCCTCGATTGCCACCAACCGTGACGTTGGGTGAATAAATGTCCTTGTGCCCGTCTTGATGCCCACCATCATGGGCGGCCGCCTTTCGTTTTCTTTCGCTGTTTCCAATGGAAATGATTGAATCTTTGCGAGCCGGTTTCGCAGAGTTTGCAAGCTTGGGTGTGGCAAATGCCTTCTTGTGCGTCTGCAATGCCTTGATTTGCGCAACTGGTGAGCTTGCTTCAACAAGTTGATTGGAGCGAGAGGTATTCTGGGAACATGTGGCCTTTTCCGAGACACTTGGCGTGGCAAGGGGCGGGGAGCTCGATCTGACATCAGAGGTAGGCACTTGAATCGGTCCAAGTGACTGATTGGATTGATGTGCAGAGTCTCGATCTGCGTCGGCACCTTCGCGGCGAGGTTGCTTGGATTGAGGGGTAAAGAACGTGTCTTCTTCTCTTTGTGGTCTCTTGCCTTTTCCCTTGCCACTTGATGCCGATGCCGACGTCCTCAGTGGCGGTAAAATGTAGCCCTCGGCTCTTTCATGCTTTGATTTTGACAGTGACTCTTGTTTGGGCCTCGACATTGACGAAAGAGGGGTCAACCGCATGACCGGGGAGGATCCCACTTGCACTGCTTTACGCTTTTCGGTCTGGCGCTTGTTTTGAAACTGAATTCACAGATTTGCACGCATTCCGGGGGACAAAAAAGGGAGAAACCTTGGTCAGCTCTTGAACCTGTACATTGCCACGATCGAGATTGCATGGCGATCTCCAAAACTAACCCAAATCTGCACAGCTCGTGCTGTCATATTTGTCTTGTCCGCAATGGAATTCCTCTGTTCCACAGACGGTTTGCTTTCCTCTTCATAGGCATCTTCCAGGACTCGCAACTGCTCGGGAGTGGTTCTCCGTCGCTTTTTGCTCGTGGACGAGAGTCCTGGAGTGGCCGCAGCCGCCGAGGTTCTAGCCATCTTGGAGTGAAGTAGAGGGGCAGGGGTTTTGAGAGGGTCCCAGGCAGATGGTGCATCCTCTTCATCGACGCGTCTGTTGGCATCGTCATAGTCCTCGTCTGCAACGCGAACACCATGATGTTCCGTGTCTTCGGATTTGATCTGGATTAGTTTGTCTTTGGAAGAGGTCCCTACTGAACGTCCATGATGCATCGAAGATTTGGGTCCAACAGTTGCAGGAGTCTGAATGTTAGTGTACGTCGGCGAAGCTTGCAGAGTATCGCGGTCGTCTTCACTTGATAGAGCTACTGGATCTGTGGAAAGATCTGTCCAACTGGGAGCAGCCACCGACGCAGTCATGTCGTCAACCAGAGATGCGAGCCGGGTGAGAGGCGCCGCTAATAGAAAGAGGAACAAGAGAGTGAGGACAAGGCCGTTCTGATGTCAATGTATAGTAGATTGGACACGACAGACGTGGTGTGAGCTCTATGTGTTGGTTTCTTGCTGAAACTAAACGCGCAAGAAAGGTGCGTGTGTGCGTTCACTCGATGGCTGAGGACGCGACGCGACGCGACGCGTGCGTGACGTGACGCGAAGAATCATCTTTGACTTGATCACTCTCTCAGCAACTGTTGTGATTTGGGCCGCAGTTGATGGGTTCAATCACCCATTCGTTTGTCACATCATGGCGACACGTAGAGGCGAATTGGACACTTTTTGAGACTCTTTCATTGTCATTATGGAGAGTGTTTCACGACGCTCTTTTGGGTCAAACTCCAGTCTGCCCAGATGAGTAGAGAATTACGACGCGTGCGTGACGCGGTGATATGTCAGCGGCCGGACCTGGGTCTGAATTGATTAAAGTCAACGTCCATCCTTGCAATCGCTCACATCCAGACCACAAAACCACAGTCATTGGATGCATGAGAGCAGCTCTGCTCCCGAGTCACTGCCGCCTTTTCGTACCTCTACAAGTCATATAGTCGGGTACAAAAGCACAGATTTTGCTTAGTGATTGATATGGATACATGGTCATGTCTCACCCTCTACAGCTCTACAATAACGCTTGGCGAACTAAGTAAACCCTGGATTGTTGTTACAACTCGTTCTCGACACTTTGCAACCTAGCTCACCGCACACAAAACACTCTTTTCAAGCCACCACGAGCCACTTTTTTACGTGCAACCATCTTGACAAGGTTGCAAACACGAATGCTAGAGCAAGAAAGAGTCCGTTCATGACAATGGCCCATTTGAACCTGTCCGTTTGCTTGTCGGGGTCGTCTCCAAGAATGTAACCAGCTATAGGTGGTCCAACGAGGATTCCCAAACATTGACAACCTGCAAACACAAGATACAATGTCAGCAATCACTTGCAGCTCGAATGAACTAGTAAATCCCTGCTTACCAAAGATTTGTCCCATCAGAGTTCCCGCGCAACCCAAGTCCTTGGTGGTGATGAGGGAGGCAGGGACCTGCATGGCGATAACCCCACCCGTCACGATACCGTAAAAGATGGCGGCCACAAACAGTGCAGTCACACTGGAGATGGACATCCATGCAAACATGATCACAAAGGCCGCAATCAAATTGAGACTGAGCAGGTTAAAGTATCCGACCTTGTCAGCTGCAAATCCTGAAGTGATACGGCCCAACCAGCTTGCGGCGTTGCATGCAATCAACACATAGGGAGCAGCGGCACCTGCGCCAATGTTCAGGGCGAATGTTCCACAGTAAAAGAGGAAGAAAAAGTATCCAAATGCAAAGCAAAAGTACGAGATTCCAAGGCAACTGTAAGCCGGGTGTGTGATGAACGTTTTGGGCATGATGAGCGGTCGACCACCGGCTTTGGAGCGGGGTAGCCGGGATTGAATCAAGATCGTAGCGGACCCCATCATGGCGAGTTCCAAAAATGCAATGATCCGGACCGTCCAACCAAAACCAACTGCGATGGAAAGCATGGTGACAAGGCCAAGTGAGTCGACCATTTTCAATGATTGATGTGAACGGACCCACTCACTCTTTTGAGGCAGGTTTGCAATCAAGAGGGGCCAGACAATGGACCCGAGTGAGCCTCCTGACACTGTATATCAAACAACAAGCAATGTCAACGGGATGCATCAATGTGTGGACGTCTGCGCAAGAATGACTATACTCACATACGACTCCAGCGGCCAGACCTTTTCGTTCGTCAAACCATTCTGATATACTTCCAACTCCACAGACAAAGGTCATGCCCATTCCCAGAGCAATGACGACCGATTGAACAACAAAGTACTCCCATAGTCTGGTGCACTACATGTTGAAAATGGTATCAACGACGCTGGACTAGCTTTGCAAAGAGACCAACACTTACCCAACTCAGGGCAAGGTAACCTGCGAAAATCGTGACTGTCCCGAAAATCATCAGGTAACGTGGACCATATCGATCAAACAGGGAGCCCGAGATGGTGGCGAGGAGAAACACTAGACATGATTGCAGCGAACCGATCCACGACACCAAGGACCTGCATTGTTAATCAGAAGCGTGTCAGGGGACGGCTCTTATAGATTGGCAGGTGCATGAGAACAACCTACTTGGGATATTGGGAGAGGTTATTTTGAGTATAGTATGTATTCCAAGCTCCGGCTGACGCTGTCATCTAATATTTCACATGGACGATTGTACCGAGTCAGACATGCGTTTGGCAAAGACACCCTTTCCAGTGACAAACTCACACCAAAGCCACAAAAGACCAATAGAAACCCTCCTACTACGACAGACCATGCCTTGAGGTGCACACTGCACAGTAAGTATACCTTTCTGCTGGATGACCGACGAACAGTGTACTCACTTTGAAGCCTCCATCGGGATATGTGACTATCTGTTTTCCCTCTGCATTGACTTGAACCGCATTTCGCTCGTGGTCATGCTCGTCCAAGACCGTACTGGCCACCGTGGGGAATTCTTGGAGACCAAGATAATCCTTGAT
Source organism: Filobasidium uniguttulatum (assembly GCA_039545395.1). NCBI lineage: Eukaryota > Fungi > Basidiomycota > Tremellomycetes > Filobasidiales > Filobasidiaceae > Filobasidium > Filobasidium uniguttulatum. The sequence continues at coordinate 956,289 of BCJK01000008.1, read as the reverse complement.
ATCCTCCTTTCTTGATTCCTGGTGCGATAAGGAAACAGTATCATGAGGTTGAGAGACAGATCCTGATGGGGGGTGAGAAGCAGTCAGTCCACACCAATGGATCGCACTTGTGCACAAATAGCCAATCATGAACCCACCCCTCGTGTTGATTCTTCGTGGCCGCTCAGATACCCGGATCACCTGGTCCTGCTCCTCTCTCGTCTTGAACTGAGTCAGTTCGGGCGTAGGGTCGGCCATTGCTCGGTAGACGATTTACCTTTGCCAGTCTTTTCAGGCGATTCAAAGTCGTCGAGACCCCGTTGAAAATTTCCTTGCCTTGAGAAAAATCAGGTATGAGGGTATAGAATCACGCTTGGACTCGCACAAAGTCCAACAAGTGGAATGGTATGGTATGCAAGTACGTATATAACCATGTGGAAGAGAGATGGTAATAGCAAAAGTAGTGTGCCTGTAGCATAGATGGAAGATGAATAGCAAAAGTAAGGCTATAGGGCTACATACCCGATCTCTGCCGGCGGCGAGTGCAGCGAGTAGTGTCCCAGGGCAAGAAGAGGTTGAAAGATGTGTGTGAATCATGAACCCGTGAATCCCGATGGGGTGGCGCAATGGCATCTTATCACGACCATTCCTGTCGCTACAAGTGTCCCAAAAGATTGCTGCTTGTTCGGGATATGGTCTCCAGACCGACTGCTATTCGAATCTCAGCTTCAACATCTTCACCTTGCTTGTGTCACCATCTAATACCTGCTAAACGCAAACGACTTGAAGTCTAGAGTTGTTGCCATTCAGAATGTCCAGGTGGAGTTTGCGGAGATGGCCGATGTTGAGACTCGGCGATCTCCGAAGAGTTGATTTGGCCCCTCTTGGTCGCGCCGTACCGCGAATCTCGCCCAACGGTTCTTCATTTACATCAGTCCAAGGTGGATGGCTAGACCCCATGCCGAAGTTGCTTGTGCTCGGCCAGTGGGTGAAATGGTTGGCAGATGTTATCGATATGAGGGTGGTCGGTGGCCAAGGCGAGGATGGGGGCCCCAGAAATGCGATCGATCCATGGTCAACCAGCTTCAACTGGCCGAGTCAGGCGCAGATTCTTGACACGAATCGACAGAGTGGATCGACTTGAATATGAACACGATTGTTCGGCAGCCAATTCTGCCCAGCAGCTTGTGGGAGCATGGAATATAAGGTAGAGCAGCATTAGTCTTGTGGTCCTGTTGTTGCAAACGACTTGGAAGACATCTGATTTACACAGTCGAGTCAGACTAGCAGAAAGACTAGACTCGTACCAAAACGTCAAACGGTCTAGGATGGTGTGGTGGTTTCTCGCACCCGTAGTCGCAGCTGGAGTCGCCTTGATAGGCAGATCTAATCCGAGGATTCAAGGATTCTGCTCCGACAGGAACAGCGTCATTTACACGAGTGAACTCGAGTCTCCTCAAGCAGAGTGTCTGTTGATTCGTGATGGATACATTGCCGGTATTGGGTCTCGAGGTAGGTATATTGTGCTACCAGTCGACTCGTTGCGTTGCTCATGACTGCTTCACTCGACAGATGAGATAATCAAGCTCAGGGAGGAGTTGCCGGATGTCAAGAGGAGCGTCGAGTTTCGACTTCGAAATGTGATTCAGGCCTACATTCCGGGACTGGTGTACAAAGGCAACGACTGGATTCGGGATTTACCAGCTGAAAGCATACTCACTCCCGTAAGCACATGCGGACAAGTGTTTTTTTTTCTGCATCACATTCTGAATCCGACAGTGACTCTTTTGCAGGGATTCATTGATTCACACGGTCATGTGAGTCGTAGCGACCTGTTATCACCTACGGCCTTGTTGACTGATTCGGACCATCTTACACTCTAGACTCTAGAGTATGGACATGCTCAACAGTTGAGCTTGTTGGGCACGAAGAGCATCTCAGGTTGGCTTGTTCCCCCGACTCGTCAGTCCAGGTAAACAACGAAGCTGACAAGCGTATCCTTGTCGCAGAAATTACACAACGAATCGAAGCGTGGGTGGACGCCAATGAAGATCTCGTCGCCGAAGGAGCCTGGATCGAAGGTTCAGGTTGGGACCAAACGTTGTGGAATGTCAAGGAATTTCCTTCTGCTGTACGTGCTGTTCGCAAAAGCACCTTGTCCCAGGCCCGTACTCACCTCTCACGATCACATATAATTTCAGGCCGACTTGGACACGCCAAAACTTCGAAACCTCCCTATTGTGCTCTTCCGGGCCGACTATCATGCCTTTTGGGTCTCGCCTCGCATACTCAGTCTGCTCCCTTCACCACTACCTACCGAGATCCCTGGTGGGAAAATCATTCGTTTCCCAGACAGTGGCCTCCCTACCGGTGTGTTCATCGATGACGCCATGGACATGGTAAACAAGATCAAGCCCGTATCGTCGGAAAAACAAAAGTTCATGTACCTCAACACGACCATGACAGCTGCCCTTGAGAAAGGTGTGGTCGGGGTGCATGATGCTTTTGGTAGTCAAGAACATGTCGAGTTCTTTGAAAGGTAGGGCTTCATCATGAATGCATGTCTTTTAGGTCACTTGTCTGATTTTTTTTTCCCGCAAACAACAGAATGGCTTTGGAAGGAAAACTCAAGGTGAGTGCAGCTCGACATGTCTGTTTTGGTTGGCTTCAATTGATGGATCGTATCACCTCAGATGAACTTTTACATCTTCGTAAGTCAGCGAATTTTGTGCTGTTCCCATCACTCGACAGACTGACATTTCTTGTGCGTGCGCCCACAGAGGGTTTGCCCAGACACCCACAAGTACTGCGGCGATACCTTGCCCATGATCGATAATGCTGGCGGCGGAAAGCTCAACGTGAGGAGCGTCAAGCTTTTCGCGTGAGTGCTTTTCCCTCTTGAATCTGAATTTGCCAGGGTCGAGCAAAAGCACTCACAGCGTTCTCATTCGTTGATACATTCAGTGACGGAGCTTTGGGCTCTTGGGGAGCCGCTCTGTTGGAACCCTACTCTGATAAGCCGGATGACAGGGGTATCATGCGAACTCCGGAATCCGTTTGGAAGGGCTTGATTGACGATTTCATCAAGAATGTAAGTCATGATTGTCAGTTTTTGGGTTGTTGTTCGTGGGGAGAGTTACTGACCCCTTTGCAATCTCTAGGGATGGCAAACGGTTTGTCTGATTTCATCGACTGACACCAACATGCCCACACTAACTGAATTCCTTGCAAAACTGCAGAACATTCATTGCATTGGTGATCGGGCAAACCATATTGTGCTCGATGCCATTGAAGCGGCCGTGGAAAAGTATGGACCTGCTGACCGTAGAATCAGGATCGAGCACACTCAGATCTTGACTCAAGCGGACCTGGAACGAGCAGTCAGGTTGGGAGGTCAGTTTATCTCGCTCGCAGCAAACGCTTTGTGTTTTTTCCAACATCTAACGTCCATCATGTGGCGCACGCTAGTCATTGGAAGTTTCCAGCCCACGCATGCTACTTCAGATGTGAGTCATTTGGTTGTCTTGCGTCGATGAGCTGTGCTGATACATTTACTCGTTGCGTTTACAGATGTGGTACGCTGAAGACCGACTGGGTCCTGAACGTCTCAAGGGAGCCTACGCCTGGCAAACATACCTCAAGTACGTCTTTTTTTTTGCCGGAAAATGGTGATTCGTCGTGTGTTTGCAAAATACACTGACGCGGGGATATGTATATAGGTTGGGCGGACGAATCGCTCTTGGATCTGATTTCCCTGTCGAGTCCATTGACCCCCTCAAGGGCTTTTTCGCAGCCATTACGAGAACCGATGAGCAAGGCCAGTCCCCTCACGGACCAGGCGGATGGTTCCCAGAGCAAAAACTCACCCGAGACCAAGCGCTTCGAGGGTTCACGATTGATGGTGAGTCATGACGAGATGCACACAGTGTCTATTGAACACAAAAGACAGGATGGGGCTGACGGGCATGTCTGCTCACGCTCTCTCTCCTCTCTAGGTGCCTATGCAGCGTTTCAGGAAAATGTGACGGGTTCCTTTGCGGTGGGCAAGCGTTTTGATGCGGTCATTTGGGATCAAGATATCATGAAGGTCTCTCCACAGGAGATTTTGAGGACCAGGGTACTGTCTACATTTGTTCAGGGAGAGGAGGTCTATCGAAACAGCGCCTAGGGGCGTTGGACCAAGCCTGTAGCGTGATCCCATTCGGATTTTGGCCCCGGTGGGCGAGGTTGATAGTGATTGGTTGGACAAGATGCATGTAAGCATATGATAAATACATGGATGCTGTAGTCTGCAGCGATCATTGGGATACAAGACCAAACATTGGTGGAATGTAATGAATACAGCGTGTCAAGGTTCCTGACCTTGCATGTTGAAAAAAACCGGTTGTTGTCGGCTGGAAGAAATACACATCTAGAATCCTTGTCCCGTTGGTTTGAACCCCTAGATGCGTCCAAAATAAAACAAGGAAAGGCTCGGTGAAAAGTCGAGTGAGCGAGCGCAAGAAAAGCAGGCTACTCACGATATCAAACAAGTCATTTTCAAACGTCCTGAGCGTCTCGTCATCCCGCCACCAAACCAACTGTCCGAGGAGAGCAAGACCCAACCGTTAGTTTGGAAACATTACTAATCAACCCCGTGTCCAGAAAACGGGCTTACGTCTATAGGGCTTTGGCTCCAATCCGGTTTGATGGAACCATCGGGATTGGTAAAGTTTTGTTCCTGATGAGGATGCTCGGGGAGGAGCGTGCCTTGAGCTTCGGCTTTTTTGATATCTTCTTCCCATTGTACCATTTCCAAGCGGTACCGTTCTTCTTCTGCCTGTTGCGCCGCGTCTCGCATGATTTTAGGTCGTGGGTCTTGAAAGTTGACATCGATACTGATGAACCCCAAGAACACAAAGAAGCCGAAATCAGTATAAACGCACCAAAGGGGGAAAATTCCACTCGGAAGCTGGAGAAAAAAAGGGGTTCAGGAACAACACCCACCATAAAGCAGAGATCCAGCCGCCGTGAAAGTTGGCCTTGACGCCTCGTTCCCTTACGGCCCGTCGTCGGATCTCTTCCCTCGCGGGCGCTCTTGCATTGCCCTCAATGTCCGCATCGGCCAACATGTCACAATCGATATCTCCCAACCCACGTAGCTCCAAGTCTTGATCGCTGAGGGCGTATTCGCCAACCCGGGCGTGCTTGGGTTCGGGAGGGAAGGCGTTGAACAAGGGGAGTTGTTTGGTTTTACCCCATGCAAAGCCTCTACCGACGCCAGAGGGGATTTGTTTCATCAAATTGTAGTGCACGACTGTGGAACGTGAGGAAAAAAACATGTGAGTTGGTAAAGTATTGGACAAAGATAATGTCTGGCAGGCAACTCACAGAGAGGTGAGCCCCATGCGTCCTGCATCAAAAGGACCCCAACATTCAAAGATTAGCTAAACATTACTCTGACACTGGAGGGAAAACAAAAAGTCACTCACGTATTGAAGCATGGTGTGGCCGCAATGATCACCGCTCTGGGTTGAACCGGGAAGGGCAGCCACGCCGACCCATCTTCCGGGAACACCCCAACGTTTTCTGAGAGCGAGCATGGCCCACCGGAATAAATCCTTGTCGCCATCTGAAAAGTAAAAGAACCATTCGTGGTGCTCGAGCATAAACTTGGTGAGCAAAAACACGTCCAAGTGGTACTTTTTGTCGACAAAGATTTGGCCGGCTTCCATTTCCCATTCGTCTCGGCATCGGATTCCCAAGATGGGCCAGATTGCATTGTTGGCTGATGTTTTCCAATAGTCGTACGTTGCCCAGATCTTGTTGCGTTGGAAAGAGGGCGAGTCAAACATGTATTCGGGATCTCTTGCAGGGATCGAGTCCGAGTCCAAGTAGAGCACTTCTCGCCACGGACATTGGACGACGGCAAGGGCCTTGAGATGGTAGCTCTTGGTTTTCCCAGCATCCTTGGTTTCTCCCTTGGCCTCGACTAGCTGCACGCCGAGTTGCTCGAGTTCTCGTCTTGTCTCGTGATCATCTGGGAGCGCCTCTTCCGAAAAGTGATAAACTTGAACGGGGAGGTTGCCCCCTTGTTTCCGCATGTATTGAACACTCCAAGATACTCGCTTGAATGTATCTGCGTTTCCAGCGACCATGACGATTCCCCTGCCTTGTCCATAATTTTCGTGTGCCTTTTTCGCTAGCACTTCCTCTCGCATGTATCGAATCATTTCACTTCGAGTATGTGCGAGCTTTTCTCGGTCCATGGTTCCCCACACATTGACACTGTACCGAATCATGTGAGTGTTGAGCTGGTGGTCGATATTTGAACAGGACTCGAGGTTCCAATTGTTGAATGTTCCAGGCTCGACTTCTTCGTGCATTTTACCGTCCAGGCCCATGTGTACACCCGGTCCTCGACCTCCGGGGGACATTTCCCATACCTTGAGTCGCTCTTCCAGTGTCGCGTCCAGCGGCAATGCATCTGAAGCAAGATCGATTTCTCGAGGAGGTTTGGGACGGTTGACCAAAGGAGATGCCGAAATGACATTTTCAGTCACCGGATACGGCCAAGATAGCCGCCCGTCCCCGGACTTGAAGGACCACTTGTTCCGACTTGATGTTGATGTTGTTGATGAGAGACTTGAGGAGATTGACTTGGTATGGTATACCACCAGAAACAAGACGAATACGGCCCCAAAGACGACCAGTCCTAGTCGTTTTTTGAGCACGCCCGGCCCTTTTCGCAATACATTGTCCCCAAACGACTTGATCTTGTCCATCTGTGATTTCCATCCAGTGCTGCTTTCATCAGCATAGCTGTCGTTTGGTATTCCTTCCTCTTTGCTTTTCAAGAGGGAATCTCGGCTCCCATAGTCTTCCTCCTGGTTGTAGCTTGAAGTGTCTGACATGGTCAGAGATGTGGTTTAGAGAGTTATTCCGTCCTGCAGATGCAAAGTGTACCCGAGCACTGTGCTGTTGATCCGTTATCCGGGAGGTGTGTATGGCAGAGCTCTGTCCTGTGACGGTACTGGTGGTCTTGAGGAGGAGTGGAAGATGGAAAGAACCGACACGGCCCTACGGCTGCGTTGAAATGAGATGATTTATGTGCTGTTTAATCAAGTATACCACTCGCAGCAGGTCAACCACCCTTGGTCCACATTCCTACACACAGACACACACTCACAGACAAAGCATGAATGCCGCCGTACGAGATAAGAAAAAGAAGCAAAAGAGTCCAAATCCAAGTGGGAACCGATTGCCCTACGTCATCCTCGGCTGAGTCAATAGCAGTCAATCGCGTGTTTTTCGATCGCGCGCGCGCCGGCCGAGCTGCTGCGCCGGTCAAGCTTGTCACTCTGCGCGCGCTCAGCTTCTGGACATGTGGTGGTGGTTCAACTTGCTCTCTCTACCTGGAATCCGTAAGGTACTGTAGCTAGCAGCTCGTCACTAGACGTCACTACTCACTACTGGCAAGCAACCGGGGAAATGACAAGGTGGCGATGGTGGTCGGTCCGAGATGTCAGGCAGGAGATGGGCTCAGATGAGTGTCGAGCATCAACGCCTTTAGTAGTAAATGCTGTATGTTGTTACACCATGCACAAGAATACCAATACACACACAATGCAATGCTATCAAACCACACACAAAAATAGTTAAGACCCTCTTCGCGGTTCCTGTGTCGTCCAGTCCCTAAACAAGGAATCCGTTGCCTCGTAAATGACCTGATTCGGAAGACTCTTGATGACATTGCCAATCTTATCCTCCAACACCGGTCTAGCTTCTTTGGCTTCGTACGAATACTCTTTGACGAGGTTGACGATCGCCATGACGGCCAAGGTAGTAAATGTTTGCTTGGTGTAGTAGAAATCTTTGGGTGAGATGGCTGTCCGGAGGGGACGGTGACTTGTTTGAATGGCCGAGCGTGAGAGCGATGGGGCGGCGTGTTCGTCGGCGCCACGCACTGCCCGGAGCAGAATTTGGGCCATATTGTTGAGGGACGACAAGTGTCCGTTGGCGAACCGTCTTCGCTCTTTGAGTGTTCCTACCTTTGACACGGTGGTCCAATGATCCAAGACACTTGCTAGCGTGGGAGGCTGGGGGGTCATTCGAAATGATTGTCAGGGTCAGGCTCTCGAGTGATCAGATCAGACACACACACACCACTTACAGCTTCTGGGTCAACCACTTTGAGCTTGCTTCTCCAACTAGCGTCATCCGGTTCATCGGGATCCCTGCCACCACCACCACCACCACCACCACCGCCAGTCCGACCCGAAGATCTCACCCAATCCTCTACTTGACCACTCTTGACCCACTTTGGCTCTGTCAGAGGCTTGTCCATATCCAAGTAAGCAGTCAATTCCACCTTGCCCTTTGAAAAACAAGAGGACGCTTGTGATTCCACAGACGCCGCTTGGATCAAACGATGAAACGGCGGGAAATCGAGCATAGACGAGTCTGAACCGGCTTCCCCTTGCTCTAGTTTAGATCTATCATGATCAGCCCACATTTGCTGCAATACCTCTGCATTGAGTGGGCCAAAGACGTGGTGTACCTCGTCCAGAGATTCAACAAGGATGCCCTTTGTCAGACTCCATTGTTCATTAGGCGTGGTGACCCGCTTGGTTTCAATCGATTCTGGATGCTCTTCATTCTCGCCCGTCACACTAGCGGCAGCAGCAGCCACCGTCGGCTCATCAGACGCACATTGGTCGTCGTCTTTGTGATCTCGCGAATCAGTCACTTCCGTCTCCTTCATTCGCTTGGCAATATGGTCCACCTGCTGCTCCTCCTCCCATTTGCGTCTCACCGCCGTGGTATCCAAAACGACCTGAATCATGCCCTTTTTACGGTTGATGGCCACGCTCTCGACAATGGCAGAATTCAAGCATATCCGACGGGTGCCATTGGCATAGAGAATGGATAACCGGTTGGCCTCGGGTCGCGGAGTATCGCAAGACGTGGCAGGTAGCGAGGGTGAGCGTCTCCATCGACTAGACGTGGACGCTTGACGGGCTGAAGCAGGTTCTCCTCGAGATGGCTTTGAGGTGACCTGATGGGTTTTGGTGACGGCAGGGGCTTGTGCCTCGTGCGTCTGGACGGTACTCGGATCACTCAAAGAGTTGGGCTTGTCAGCGGGGGCAGCCTTGTCCTTGACGTCCGAGGAAGAGGTGGTAGCAGCAGCAGCAGCAGCAGCCGCATCATGTGTTTCTGGCAAGCCATGAGCCGTCTTTTCGACCGCCTTGTCTTGCGCCGCGTCATGATTCCCACCATCATCACCCGTTGCATGCTCTTTCGGCTCTGCAGCCTCTTTTGGTTCGTCATTTGCAAGACCGGTCACATCTTTCCTCGTCTCTTTGACGTGAGCTGCTTCTTGCTGCACACCAGGCTCGGTACCAGACGTAGATTCTGCTTGTTTTGTATCATTCCCTCCCGCAGGCTCCTCGACCACTCCACTCATATCTCCTGCCTCGTGCGCTTGAGGACCGTCGATCGAGTCTTGCACCGTCTCATCCGGTTTTTCCCCTCCGTCCCCCTCAACCACCCCGCTCTCGTGTTCATGGTACTCGGACGAATCTTGCTCCTCTAGCCCTTGATCAATAGCCCCCTCTACGTCTTCTGCCTCGTAAAACTCTTCGAGCTCGTCAACCTCGTTTTCGTACTCGTGTTCTTCTTCTTCAACATCATCGTCGCGCTGCTCATCATGATCGTGAGCGCTCTGGTTTTCCGAGAGCTCATCATCGTCATGCTCCTCCTCCTCCTTGAGCGTCTTCATCTTTAATTCTTTCAGACTCGGACCATCGGCAGGCTCAACAGGACTGGCAAAGTAGATCCGAAACCTGTTCTTCTCTGAAGACACGGCTAAAACTGACTCGCCCTTTCGTACAATGGGTCCGTGTGTGGCGCGTTTGCGGGACAAGACCAAGGCGTCATCGTCTGCAATTGAAAATGTGCAACAAGTCAATAGCCATTGGAGATGGGGATTTTGTATTTTTTCAATAAAACGCACCTGCATCTGGACTGCTCATCTTTGCTTTCCGCTTCTCTCCTCTCTTTGCCTCGACTGTCATCTTGTTACTGGATGATGATGGACCACCGGGTTCAGTCTCGGAATCCTTGGGATCGTCTTCCCCGGAAGCCATTTCCTGTCGCCCCAATTGGCCCGGTTTGGTATCATGGTCGACCACACCATCTTGGTCGACCGAGTCTACGGGTTCAGTCTCCGGGTTGGTAATCACGGTAGACTGTACGAGCTCTTCCTCTTCTTCTTCTTCTTGCTTGATGCGAGCATCAGATTCAGAGGCGTCGTTTCCTTGCGGTTCGTGGGCATTCGGTTCAGTGTGGGCTGGGTCTGCAGATTGAACAACTTGTGTCTCTCGAGGCGCCTTGACAATGTCTTGACTGGCCTGACTGACTGTTTGCTCCTTGTCAGTGCCACTGACATGCGCTGGATCCGGCTTTCCATTGGTCTTTTCCTTTTTGCGACAACGCTTCTTGTCTCCCACCCCTTCCTCTCTTTCCTCGCCCTCCGTTTCACTATGATCATCCATGTCGTCGCTCGGTGACCAAACGTTTCCCCACTTCCAACCGAGTGTCTTGATTTCCAACCCTACGATTCTGAAATCAGTCAGGGTTCGTTTTCGAGCTTCTTCACGGGCAACCTTTTCTCGTTCGCAAGGGTTGATAGAGACGTGAGCGGCGTCTGAACCAGGATTCGATTGCTGGGCGTTGGCAGAGGCTTCTTGCTTGTTGGCATTTCTCGATCCTGGTTTGAGTGGTTGTGCTGCAAGGCCGCCGCCTGGTGCTGCTCGGTTGGGAGCTCCGGATCGTCCTCCTCGAGTTGATATGGATGGAGGTCCACCTCGTCCCCGAATGGAGCTACCTCTCCCGCCTGAACCTTTGAGAGGACCGAAATGACCGCCACCACGACCGCTTGAAGAGGATGCAAGCCCACCTCCGCGGCCACCTCGAAGAATGCCACTGCCCCTTGATGAGCCGCCGCGCGGAGTCGAGAGTGGTGGTGGTGGTGGGAGACCACGATCCCTGGCAGGACCGGATCCGTTACTCAACATGCCGCCTCTGGACCCTCGACCTCTGCCGCCAAATGAGCCGCCTCGATCGCCTCCACCGCTGCCTCGATAGCCTGATTCACTCCGGTGGTCATAGCCGCTGCTGCGGTTGCTATCTCTATCCCAATCTTTTCCACCTCGTTCATGATAGTGTCCATCTTCTCTTCGATCATCATGACTGTCACGATCTCGGCCGCTGTATGCAGATCCTGGGCCACCACGACGACCGCTATCACTACCGCCGACAATGGGAGGGCCGGCGGACCGCATAGAAGGTGTAGGAGAAGGAAATCCCATCGAAAGAGGTCCATCCATACGAGGTCTTTTGGCAGGTGGTGCTTGTAATGACCCTGGAGGAAGGTTGCCTGGAGGGCCTGGGCGGTGATTTCGGTTGCCTCGGTGATTGTTGAGTTGAGGCAACTGATTGCCTCCCCCAACGGGTGGCCGGAACCCAGGCGATTGAAACGTCGAGTTTTGTGGTTGAGCCATGGGTTGAGCAATTCCCAGGCCACCGGCAGCTCCTATCCCAGCCACTTGAGGGCTGTTACGTTGAGGTGGTCTGCCGCCGCCGCCACCACCACCACCACCACCCATGAGACTTGCTGCCGGCCGCATACCGTGCTGCACATGAGGCTGCTGTGATGGTCCTCCGACCCAAAGTTGCTGACCTGCTGGGGACATTCCCATGACTGGCTGAGAGGCTGCTCCTGGAGGACCTGGATGATAACTATGAGGCGCCGGTGGGTGTTGCATATGACCATGGGGTTGATGATGAGGCGGAGCCATGTAGCCTACCGGTGGAGCTGAATATGGTTGAGCGACAGGCTGTACCATGTAGGGTGGTTGAGGATAAGCTTGTGGGTGAGCCTGTCCTGCTATAGGGTAGGCAGGATTGGTAGGACCTGCAGACATGGCACCCATGGAAACACCAGCACCATAACCGTAATTGGCATACTGATTGGCGCTCCCCGGTTGAGATGACACTGGGGTGGCCGGTGTAGCCTGACTAGTGTGATGTTGCTGCTGAGCCTGGTGTACAACGAGTCAGTCAATCAAAACGCATCCAACCGTGTGAGATCAAAAACGGGCCAACGTGCTCACATAGTATTGAGTCCATGCAGCATTGATGGCAGCCTGTTGCTCGGGCGTTGGTTGTGGGCCGGCTGGAAATGGAGGAGCGGCGCTCGTAGGAGGCGCTGCTGGGCCGGCCCGTTTGCTCATGCTGTGAATGTCAGTGTCAAATGTCTACTGTAGTGTCTTGACTCCTGACCCTGTTCTCACTACCTACCAAACCACTCTGGTGCATCTCTCCAAGCCAAGTTGACCAGGGCGACGTGTATAGATGAATCTGCTCTCGTTGAGCCGCGCGCGGCCTTGAATCAGCTCGGCGACTGTCTGCGCAGGGCCATGAGCGAGCCTTGGGCCATGAGCCAGCGTTGATCCGCGCGAACTTGAAATCATTCGACTATGACCACAGCAGTTGTTACTTGTTAGACACAGCTGGCAACATTTGGCAAGCACTTTCTTGCACTGGCACTCGTTGGTCATGACGGATCCAGTCCTGGAACATGCAGAGCATGGGGAACAGGTTGTAAGTCGTAATGGTACGACTCCACATACCACAACTCGCAACCAGATCGACTTGGGATCAGATGACGAGGATTCCTCGGGCCACATTTCGGACTCGCTCAAGACAAGTCAAAGCGCTCAAGAGTCGGTGGCAGCCTACTTTCAATCCATCGATTGGCAATACCCAGCTCTCGCATCCCTACGAAAAGCTTTGTTGGGTTACCTCGGTGAAGCCGAGGCTGTGGTGAGAGCCAGAATCAATGGACAAGAGGATGATACACTGTTGACAAGCACAGACATTGCTCAAGATCCCACCACCCATCTCGATGCCGCAGCAACCTCGTCATCTTCCGGCATTGCGCAAGACTCGTCAGGACTTCGACGTCGAGGAGCCGCTGCGCTCAAACGACGCTTGTCGGCCAGCCTGCCCTCTGCTGCTACCCATCTCCCATCACCCGAAGCTCTCCTCGCACACCTCTCCGCCATTAGGGAAGATGTCATTTCCTCTTTACCATCCTTGCCCTTTCCACAAATACCATTCGGCCTGCCTCTCCCACGGGTCGTACCTGGACTCTTGCAAAGTCTCCCCCACAGACTCCATGTGCTTCATGAAAACTTGCCCAACTTGACGTCTCAACCATTCGACCATCATGGCTATTCGTCCCCTTCTTCTCCCGATGAAGCTCCCAATGACCCTGATTCATTGGACGCTTTCGGGGGTCTAGCCTCGAGATTGAGTGCAACCAACCGGAAAAGAATCAGGCACATGATTCGTAAAGTCTTGCCCTCTGAGGATTGGCCTGGTTGGGAAAAGTTGGGATGGGAAGACTATGACTCTGATGAAGGAGAAGAAGATGAGCGGTGGTTGTCCATCAATAGACCGGCATTGTCTAGATCTCGCAGCCATCAGACGGAAGCTACAGGTAGCATGTCCCCTCCACTGACCATGGGTCGTGCTAGTGCTGGTTCATCCTTGACAAGACACCACCCATCCTCCTCCGAGTCCCACGTGGGCAGCAAGTCTCCCCAACAAGGTCGATCACGGAAACATTCACTTCCACCGCATTACCACAAATCAGAAATGGAAGAGGAACCAGGCTACTTGTTCCCCAACAAGACCCCTGCAGCCGCGTTGCGACGTCAGCAATCGTATGCCGCTAAACGGGAAGTAAGAGAGTTGAGAAGACGAAACCGAAGTGCAAGCTTGAGTGCGTTGAGCGATCATGGCAAAACGTCTATTGACTCGCCTTCGTCGTCGTCCAGAAAAACTCGAACGAGGCGTAGCCATTCGGGATGGTCAGCCGATTGGGGTGCTTTGAGAAGGACCAAGAGTAGAGACGATGGGTCAGTCATGGAGTCCGATCCGGAATCATCCCTTGACTTTTTGCATAGTCGTCACCATCACCACCTTGGAGACACGGGAGAGTACGTGTGTGATACGGAATCATGTCCGGGTGATTTGTTTGAAGCCGACGAACTCGACGAAGGCGGCGAGGGCGGTGGTGGCAATGGCATGATGGGAGCAAGTGGAGACGAAGATGACGAGACGGAGCAAGAGCTTCCCGTGATCGATCTAGGACCTACAACGCATGAAGCGCTAGCAAAGAGTAGAAATGGGAAACAATTGATTGTCTTTGATGACTTGCCGTGGTGGATGAGAAACAATGAGTATGTGATTGGAGGGTACAGGTGAGTCCAGTGTCGATCTCGCTCTCCTGATATATCAAAGGGGGCTCATCCACGCTTGTGATGCCAGATTCATACCGCTGGATGCCAAACTAGGACCGTTGCGGCTGATCGCCAGTGCTTTTCGATGGCACAATGAGACTGGTGAGCGTTGTTTCATTGGTTCACGATGACCTCGAGATTACTGAATTGACACGGCGTGCTTGTTTGACAGTCAATATCCACTCGCACTTTATACCATCAGTCCTCTTGTTTGCCTTTCTCATCCCTGTATGTCTCTCTCCCCCGCATGCCACACTCTTGGGCCAGGGCTAATTCTCGATCCGTGTTTCACCCATAGTACACCCTCTTTAACCCACCCTTTCACGATCCCGCGCCTCTCGACGTCTTGACGCTCCTCGCCTTTTTGGCATCCGCATCTGCATGTCTCATCTCCAGTGCGTCCTGGCATACCCTTGCTGGATGTGCCAGACGAAGGCTGTTTGAATGGGGCGCCTGTGTGGACTGTGAGTCTCGGTTGGTACTGGCGAGAGGGTCTAAGAGGTATCACTGATCGGTCGAATAACGGCTTTCGTCAGACGTTGGGATTTCATGGCTCATTTCTTGTTCCATCCACACCGTTTATTACAATGCGTGAGTTGTTTTGTTTCTTCCAGTGGAATGCTGTGTTTCAAGGATCACCTGTTCATGCTTGGGACGCACATGTAGATTCTACTGCCAAGGTCGTATTCTTTTGGTGTACACATTTACGACGCTGGCTTCAGCCATCGCAGGATCGATTGCACCATTCATGCCAGGATTTAATGAAGTTCGAAACAAGGTCAGTGGTAGAGTCAATGACGAGATCCCGATCGAGAGACGGCTAATGACTGGTCGTACACACACAGAATGTGAGGATCATATTCTTTGTGGCCATCTCGATGACTGCTCTGGCTCCCTTGACGCATCTAGCACTGCAACACGGTATCAAGCGAGGATTGGCATTTTCTGGTCAGTCATGATATGCGTGTGTGAGAGGCGCTGCAGCTCTAACCAGACATGATCATCTACAGCTCCCATCTTGCCTTCCATCATGTCGTACATTATCGGTCTAGTGTTTTATGCGACACACTACCCCGAATCAAAGTGGCCTGGTCGGTTCGACTACATCGGTCATAGTCATCAGGTAAGTCGTTCTTTTCCGGTCAGACCTCTGTATAGAGCAAGACTGACTCTCGTCTTGCGTGTGCACCCTCTCCAGATCTGGCATATCGCGATCCTCTGTGGGATATGGTTCCACTATACGGGTACACTCAAAATCTTTGAAGCTCGGCATACTCTGGCATGTGCAGCGAGTGTGGGTGGGATGGGCGACCCATTGACGGCCGGAACAGGTGCACCCATGAGCACGTATTTGCGAGGGTGGAGCAAGTGGCTTTTACCGGCAGGGATGATACCGCAGCACCATCATGCGTTTGGAGTGGCTAGCCCTCCGAATGGTGGATTGATGGATTATATTGTACCCGTGACGGCTTGAACGAGGATGACCTTATGATATCAGGGCTGTGACAAGGGCTATCAAGGACCGTCGTCTATACGGTTTGACAGTTGCAATTTTCTTGTAAGCACTCGTATTCCCACGAGTTTGGGACCCTCAAGAACTGGTGATGATGGTTCAAGCAAGACCACATGTGAGGACAAGCTTGGACAGAGAATAGGGCTTTCCAGCTCGGCCAACGTCGCTCACCAGCAGGGACGTGCTGCATGACGATCCCCGAACCTGCATTGGGCCTGGGACTATCGGGGACAAGCGATTTCCAATTGAACTCACCAAGCGCATTTGCTGGCTCGCGCTTCTTTCTGACGCTACACTCTGTGCTCGCGTTGAGCAGCAACAGCCGTCGTTCCCCCAGTAAGCGCGGTTCTCGAGACCACTTGCGCTTGTTTGTGTACCCGCGCGCTCTGGCCCTCCTCCGCCTTCCCCCACTGGCCAGCCTCTGCCTCCCCTCTCGTGCGGGCGACGACCAAGGACGAGACCAGCTATCCTCTTTCTTTTGCCTAGTCAGTACCCAGGAAATCGTGTCCCACCGTTTTCCCGTCACCCCTTCAAGACTCTAGGATCAATAGGAACAGTCAGGTGGGTTGATAGTGTGTTTGGCTGGATTATTCTCGAAGGGATCTGTGTTGTCTGGAAGTTCTGGGGAGCGGCAGTTTTGCGGTCGTGTCACAAGACACTAGGACACCTGGACGGCAAGGAAACGATGGACAGAATGGGTCATGCTTTTGCTGGATCGACATGAAGAGAGCTACACGTCGCCAATCAAGACAGCACGATGAATACAGCCGAGCGGTGGGGATAGGCTGCAGGTCAATCAAGAATGGGATTAGAAAGGGGCAGGAAGTTGACTTGGTTGGGCAGGCGTGACAATGACCGGGACAAGGACGCAACAAGAAAATGCGCAATGAAGACTCGACATGGTGATTGAATAGTCAAGGTTCAGCCCGGGTCAAGTCAGCCGTTGGAGTCCACAAGGACATGCATACTGTGACCTTTTTTCAGCAATCACCATCTGGAAGCCAGCGATCTTCCCAACACGTCTATCACCACCATGAAAATCGTAGCCTGCCCTCACGAACTTCCAGCACCAGATCCTGACGAGCAACACAATCTGCACGCAACGTACTAAAACTGTGATTTTACCTTTTTACAGGCAAGATGGAGCAAACCGCCCACAAGCACTTCGCTAAGCAGCCCATTTTCAACAACGCCAAGGTCAGGGGCGGAAAGAAGGTCAACACCAAGACCAAGCGTTGGTACAAGGATGTCGGTCTTGGATTCAAGACCCCCGCCGAGGCCATCAACGGTACCTACATTGACAAGAAGTGCCCCTTCACCGGTGAAGTCTCTATCCGAGGCCGAATCCTTTCCGGAGTTGTCAAGTCTACCAAGATGACCAACACCATCATCATCCGAAGGGACTACCTGCACTTTATCCCCAAGTACAGGCGTTACGAGAAGAGGCACAAGAACCTCGCCGTTCACTGCTCCCCTGCTTTCCGTGTCAACGCTGGTGACCAGGTCATTGTTGGACAATGCCGACCTTTGTCCAAGACCGTCAGGTTCAACGTTTTGAGGGGTGAGTTTGATTGATATCTCGATGATGCCCATCTTTGTGCTGAGCATGTCATTTGTGTTTTACATAGTTTTGGAGAACAAGCAAGCCGCACGAGCTTTCAAGAAGTTTTAAACGCTTCACCACCTCACTTTTTCCCCATCACACATCCTCAAAGAGTCTTTATGGCTCAACCATGTTTTGTCTAGCGTAGATGCCATACCATGACATTACATGTGCCTGCCAATGCCCACTGAAGGAGTCGAGCGATGATGTGGACGTCCCGACACTTGATGTCAACGCAGCACGCCGACCTATGCGACCCTGATTGACTTGAGAGATGCACTGACGGTACTTGAGCTTGAGCCACCCCTATCACGTCTGTCACTGTTGAATCATCTCGAATATATGCGAAATTTGCATTGGTCTGTTTTATCATACTTTGATAGCCTATTCTCAAGGTCTGCATGCATTTGATGAATCCCACGACGGAATTTACAAGCGTCGGCAGCCGTGTAGAGCCGAGGATTCAGCGAATGGTTGTTTGCTCAATGAACGGCTCAACCACTTTGATTCGCGATCAACGACGGAAGCTCTTTGCTACCAGTGTGTCATGTACGAGTCCCCAGCCTGTGACTATGCCATATCTTGTTCGCAACTTGCTTGTCGATACAAGGTCATCCCTGGCAATCGTCGAACGCACTTTTACGACTGCCCTTTACAAGCCTTTCTTGCTTTTTCGACACCGCCGCCGCGTCATTTGAATGAATGAAACGCGTGTTTGTTAAGGCGCGCGCACTACTCTGCCTCGCTCGCACTTGTGTTTTATTATGCCTTTGCTGCCAATGCCCAAACTCGACCAAACTCGAGATTTGTGGTGCGAGTACAGCTTGAAGAAGTAGGCAATGCTGAGATGGAACAAGATTCGATATATCATAGATGGGATTAAAGGATTGTGACAAGCCAGTCGTTGCCCGAGCGCGGAACGAATCGCTTGACATTTGAGAGAGAGAGAAAGTTGTGCCGAGGGATGTTTACACTTTGGTAGCTACCGAGTAGTAGTCTGCTGCTGCCCGCTTCCTGGTCCCTCCAGCCAGCCCCAGCCCACATCATCCACGTCCCGGTGAGAGGGGCCGGTCTTTACATCACAATGAACCTCATACCCCCTTTCTGCATACCTACCGTCCGTTTACGCTATCTGCATCTTGCCACAACGGGTCCAACGCCTTTTTGCGACCCAGCCTGTGCCTCAAGCAGCTACAGGGATACCCCAGGGCTATCGGGTAAAAAGATTTACTGGGTGGCTGCACGTCTTTGGCTTGACAACGACACGAGTCTTGCAGACCGCCACTAGTCTAATCTGACACGGTATCCAGTCCTTACAGTCGATCTTGGCAGATAATAGACGACACTTGAACTCCAGACTCTCCTTGGTAATACTCCAAGTCCCACGAACAAACAAGGAGACAGGAAACTCTCAACATGCCTCGATTACTCCGCCAAAAAGTCTTGACGCTGCCCTTGCCAAATCTTCTCCCGGTACTTCCTTTTCAATTCACGGAACAAGCTCAACGAAAAAGCAAACGAGGGCTCAAGCGTCCAGAATCTTCTTCCCGGGTCAATGGTGGTAGAGGAAGTGGTCATTCCCATGGCCCCAATAGCACAAATGGAGGCGCAAGTGGCCAAGATGGAATAGATCAAGACATGAACATGTCTGAAGATGGCTTGTCAGATGATCAAGACACAGTAGAAGGAGGAGAGACGACTTTGGAAGAGCCAGACGAGGCCAGCGTTTTGCAATTTCTCAACTCTCAGATTCCTCAAGCGACAGCATCTGGATCGGGATCAAGACCGGATGACCACGAGGTGGCTTCTGGGGACTCGAAAGCCACAAATGGGGTCGCCGCTGTCAATGGTCGTGGGTCTTTGAATCACGTCAAGGCAAGAGAAGGAGAGTGGGAGGAACCAGAAGTGTTTTTTATCAAACAGACCGGAGAAGTGTTTTTGGATTACGAGTGAGTCTTGATGGACGCAAACATTTTCGGCGTACGTTTGACGTTGACAAGTAAAACCGTTCCAGAGAGTATGCAAATCGTCTGGCTTTTTACAGAAGAAGAAGTAAGTCGTCTTGATCTCGCTCGCGACAAGGAGCTGCGCCCTGACACCCTTTGTTTGCACTCTCATAGTCTTTACGTCCGACAGTAAGTTTTCCTTGCCATGAGATCGCGCAGCAAATAATCCAATCTGAGCCTGTTTGAACAATAGACAATATGCACAACTCTTCCGAAACCATTACCACTTTCTTTAGCGCTCTCGAGGGCGAAAAGCTCAACAGCGCTGCTGCTCAATCGGCGTTCCCTCCAGTCTTGAAATCAGCGTGTCTGAGAGCGGCTCAATTCTCCAGGGAAGGAAGACTGGAGAACCTGTCAGACAAGACCTACATGAGGTTGAAAGATCGATTTTTCGAATCAGAAAGTGAGTCCAATCCTGATTGCGTACGTATTGCCATGATGCCAATAGACGGATTTTTGACCCCGCAACAGAATTGTTTGTGACCGTTGGGAAAAACACCTACATTGCCAATGTGGCTGAAGTGATTCCACCAGCTTCCACATCGTCAACAAAGACTATTGCACACGCCCTTGCCCTCGATTCAAGTGTCACCATGGAAGAGGCCAACCGACTCGACGATCCAATGTCATATCGGTACAAGGTCCAACTGATTACCGCTTCAGACGTTTCCAAAAACACTCAAGTGTCAAGTACAGTCGATTCCGTGGATCGATGGAGTGATCAATACGTCCTTGAAGTCCCAGCCGAGGTAATCGCAAGAGACAAGCAAGAATTCAGCAAGCTCGCCATCAAGAGATTGTTTAAAGATTCGTTGAGTCGAGAGTCTGCGATTTGCTCGCCCTGGTTGGTTCAAGAGCAGTTGGCGAAACGATACAATGTGCCCACGGATATTCCAGAACACGTTCAACGGGAAGCCAATGCCGAAAGGGAAATTCAAATTGAAAAGCGTCGGCGACAACCCGCAAATCCTCCACCCGAGCCCGAGAGCGAAGAGCCAGCCAAGAAGAAGCAAAAGACATTGAAAAAGGGGAAAAAGAGTGTATCCGGAGCCGCGGAAGAGGAAGCAGCCTTGCTCAAGGAAAAGGAAGCTCAGGCAGAGGAAGAGGCAGCCAAAAAGAAGAAACCAACAAAGTTCCCAGCCGAGGACTATCTGATCGAACTCACCGCTCGGGACAAGTCGGCTGGGAAAGCAGAGAAACGACCATCGTTTAGTCAAGGACTGCCTTTCCCGGCTCATTTCGAGACATTCATGTGGACGTGGAGCTTTTTAAATGCGTTTGGGAAAGCATTAGCGCTGTCACCTTTTACGATTGACGAGTACGAAAACGCCCTCTATCACTCCAATCCCTCCCAACCTTGTGTCTTGCTTCAAGAGATTCACACGTCACTCCTTCAAGTCATTCGAAACGACGCTCAATCGAGTCATCAAGATCTTGTTTTGCCACTCAAGGCTATGGGGCAACCATTATCTGATGCCGACTCGAGTAGCGGCGACGAGGAAGAAGAAGACGAAGACGAAGATCAACAAGAGAAAATCAAACTCGTCTCCCAGCAAGCTGGTATCCACGCAGCCGCCTTTTCAGACAAGGAGGCGAGTGTACGATCTGCTCGAAAAGATTGGGAAGCCATGCTGGTCGGTTGTCTGTGGCAACGGGGTACAACACATTCGGTGCCTAATCTCATCCGGTACCTTCAAGGCATCCTGCTCGAAGCCGAAAATGCTCCCACTGGACGGCCGACGTGGTCGGCGGCCTCGATGAGACCTCGTCTAGCCAGAAATTTGGCAACGAGATACCTTGCGCTCCATTCGGTCTTTAAGCTCGAGATTGTTGCGTTTTTGGTCGAGTTGGCTATGCAGACGAGGGTGCTGAAAGCGTTTTATGATCAATCCGTTCTTGCACTTTCTAAATGCCGAAATGACCAGATGGCTACGAAGAGGGAGTTGGCCAAGTTGTAAGTTGACCCCTCTCGGCTTGCTTGCTCGAGAGAATGTCGGGACTCATGTTTTGCCATTGTGTATACTAGGCGAGGAGAAAAGCCTGACGCTGATGGCGAAGGGAAGCCTCAAGACGACACGGAAGGGACACCATCTGTCGCACCCGTAGAGCCGGAAGCCACTCTAGCCTCGGACGATGATCTTAGTGATCTCGAATCGGAAGAGGGCTCCCAGCGAGGAGGAGGAGGAGGAGGAGGAGGGCGAAGCAAGACATCCGGGGCAGCCCTGCGTCAAAAGGCGGTCCAGGCCAAGCAAGCGCAAAGGGACGCTGAAGCGGCGGCTCGTGACGCTCAATTTGCAAAGGATAAGGCCGATGCCAAAGCCAAGCGAGCGGAAAAGGAGGAAGAACGTCGACTGGTTGAACGAACCGCCGAGTTGGCGAGAGAATTTAGGCGACAGTACAATACGTTGCGTGTCTACCCTCTTGGTCAAGACCGGTTCTTGAACACGGTTTGGTGGTTGGACGGCTGCGGAGCCGCTGATCTTGCCGAAAGTGAAGCTGCTTATGGAACGGGAAGACTGTACATCCAAGGGGCCAAGCAGATTGATATTGACTTGCTCATGGAAGATGAGGACTTGAACAAGGATGAAATGGAGGCCAAGCGAGCTGCCGAGGAGCCAGAAGGAGAACGATTGGATTCTGGAGAGTGGGCAATGATTGATTCGATCCAGCAGGTGAGGACGGGAGACGATTATCAGTTTTCACATGGTCTCTGTTCTGACTGCTTTTTCTGATGCCACCCTGCGAACGAAACAATACAAACAAACAGTTTGAAGCATACATGAGTTGGCTCAGCGAAAAGGGCAAGCGTGAAGCCAAGCTCTTGAAAGCAATCAACAATCTTCGACCGTATATTGAACAGGGCTTGCGCAAACGAGAGGAAATGTTTGCGCCGGAGCCTGAAGTGGAAGAACAAGGGTTGACGGCTCGTCGTCAGAAACGACATCCAGGCAAAAGCACTTATAGGAGCCAGGAAGCATACCTGGGCTATAGAGTGAGTTGGCCGATGCGTGTCAGTTAAACTTTTTTGAAACAACAGAATACTGATGAGCCAATGTTGTAGAATACATACCGGTAGATGTTCCGACGACTGGTCAAAGTGGACGATGATGAATGTATCACGCTATCCGGCACAAACGGTACGGAGTTAGAAACAACATGTATCGTAGGTACATTAATTATTACAGCAGATTCCCCTGAAGCCCAAAGCTACCCCATTTTCCCAGGGGCAGCACTACCAGTATACAAATAAAATGGGTACATTTCACGTCGAAGCAGAGGAAGAGTCACTTGATGGGAAGGTTGGATCATCAAAGTATCCTCCAGCCGTCGATGTGTAGCTCTCTGGCAGATCAATGGTAGCCGTCACGCCCTGTATGAAAGAAGCGTCAGGTCGAGTAGTGACCACAAGACCATCAAAAAGAGACCTCGTGCGGCACCACTTACCGCCGACTTGCACATTCGTTCACCATACTGTTTTGCATACATGACATCCCACGTTCCGGCTGTGCAGTACGCGGGGAGACAAGTGGCCATGGCTTCAAGGTAGACATTGTATTCACAGTTTTTCCCAATATACGTCCATGAGTTGATTTTAGTGGCTGACCATGGGCAGTCGATGACGCTAGTCACTTGTTCATGGCACAACTTCCAGCATTCTTTTTTTTTTTAAAAATTTTTAGAAATACACGAGTCAGTGCTCGCCATTCTTGTCAAGGCTACTCAAGGTACTATAGGTGACCGGTGACTCACGAGAGATATCACCGTTTTCAAACGAGATCCCGAATTGCGCTCCGACATCTGGTGATGGTGTTGGGGCCGCATCTGCACCACCGGCGAGGGAAAGGAGCGTCAAGACGGTCAACAGAATGAGTCCTCCCACGCCGCCTGCTGGTGACTTGACGGTCGAACCTGACCCGGATGAGCGTATTATCTGGTGAAAAGGCATGGTGGAGTGTGTGTAAGACAGCGAGCCAAGCAGCTGTGAGCCCTGGGTTCAGTAGATGTTATGTAATAACGGTGTGTTTCATTAAGCCCATGGTCATGTTGTCCAAGACATGTCATATATACAGACTGAGGAATAAAGTACAATAATGGCTGCAGCAAACCTTGACCCATTTCGATTCCTATTGTTCAGACAAATGAGTGTGGACCGATCGCCGAGGAGCGCCAAACTCTAAATCATGGCTGAACTGATCGATCGCTTCTTTGTCAGGTTTGATACGCGTCGCCCCAGTTAATGCATCCGCCGCGCTGTCCGCCGCGCGAGCCATCAAGTTTCGCTTTTTCTCCGCAGGCAGGCGGACAAGTCACATGCACAAAGTGCCTGAGTGAGAGACAGTGTGAGGCTGTGAGGTGGTGGTGGTGAGAAGGCTGACTTTGGAATGGTAGACAAGGCAGTAGTGGCCTGCTCGTAGAGTCTATAGTCCATGTCATTGAGCTACAGACTGTTTAATGTGGCTCAACCTTTGGTAGCACTCTGAAATAAACATGTCGCGTTTTGGGGCGCCGCAGTCTTTGAAGCTGATTCAGACATCACTCAGACAGTCATGCAAAAGGGATATAGAGAGGGAGAGAGAGAGACAAGCAAACAGCGGGGACTCCCTAGCAACAGGTCATAAAGACAAACTATTCGAGTCTGCACAGAGACTTGGAGGCTCTTGAAAAGTGTCGAGCAAGTGACAGACTCTTTTCTCCCTCGGCAGATCATCCAAGAGCGTCATAGAATGGCACTTAAGGCGATGAGCCAAGCTTCTATAAGCGAGCTAGTGTGTAGCAAGCAGCAGCATTACGACGAGCGACGACGCCGCTTCCTGCCCTCATTACACATTCCGCTCACTCACTCATACACTCTCGAACCGTCTCTCCCAAGACTACTCTGGCTGTTGTTCAACACACTCGACACACACACACACACTCGATCAAGCTCGCTCTCGCAATCGTACTGGAACAGACTCTCACTCGGTATCCGTCCAAGCTTTTCCTCTGAGCTCGACGCTCTTTTGCACGTTGAACGGGCCGTGAATCGGGATTACCCCTATCTTTTGACTATCGAATCACTTGTCCCCATCCTTGCCTTCCATCAATCATGGCTTCAACCAGCGCCGACAACACACAAGCAAACCGACCGGATGACTCACCAGTGGTAGATTCTCCAGCTGGAAACGATGAGGCTCGCACAGGAATGGCCAAATTGCAAATCTCAACAGACCATTCAAACAGCGACCAGGAAGACAGTCATCATGGCGCAAAAACTCCCAGCATGGAAATACCAGACAAGACACCTGCCAAAGACAACCACGATGATGCAAATCGTTTGAAACCGCCCAGCGGTCACTCGTCGGATCGTATAGAGCATGACATCATGACCTCTCAATCCCCACAATCAGCGACATCTGCTCACGCTTCCTCGTCCATCAAAGCAAAAGACATGGTGAAATCACCCAACTCGATGGACAAGACAGTCTCTTTACCTCATGACGGAGGATCCATAAACACTCCTCAGTCAGCTACCGGCAGTATGATGAGTACAGGGTCCGGCGGTGAATCATCATTGTCAGCTGGATCGTCATTGGAGGCTCCTCCAGGATCAAAAGAAGCATCGACAAAGACTCCAGCTGAAAAGTCAGATGCTACATCAAAATCGCCCTCCGAGTCTGTTTCCCCCATGGGTACTCGACCCGGGCCTCCCCCTACCATGCAGTCATCACCGGCAGGAGTATCTTCTGCTAAATCGCCTCCCTTGTCAGCAAAATCCCCCGAATCCCGACCATCGGGTCTCCCCACTAGTAGCAGGCCTTTTGGCGGTGGTGGTGCAGGCAAGATTCCTGTCGGGCTCTCCAACCGAGGATCTACTTCTGGGGGCCGATTAGGTGGCGCAATGGGAAACAATAGTGGTTCAAAGTTGCCGCCTAGTTTGCAAGCCAAGATCGATGTGAGTGTGAATGCTTGATATTTCCAGAACAAATAGTGTCCAGTGCTTGTGTATTGATGGTCATTCGTATGTCAACTCAGGCCATGGCAAACCGATCAAAAAATAATAACCAGGCCTCATCTCCTGGTCAACAAGCTACGTCGCCCAACGGCAACGATTCGGGTTCAAACATGTCTCTACTTGCTTCAGCTGCGTCACGAGCCTCGAAACCTCCAGCACCACCTGCCCTTGGAGGACTCGCTGCTCGTAGAGCTGCTTCAGCTGGTGGAAGTGCTGGTAGCGGCCCTCCCAAGTTGAATGGTGCAGGTGGACTCAACCGACCTGGAGCACCTTCCCTCGCAGGAAGACCTGGAGCACCGGTCTTGCCTTCATCTGGGTTAGGAGGAGGACCCGGTAGGCGGCTGAATCGACCGGGTGGCATGACTCTGAGTAGCATGGGCGGCGGTGGTGCCGGAAGTTCCAATTCACCATTTAGCAACTTTTCAAAGATTATTGATCCTTCTGGCAAGCTCAACTTTGACAAGAAAGCCATCTTGCATGCTGAGGGGGTAGACTTTTCAAACGGAGCATCGTTCAAGATCAACAAGGAGGAGATGGAGTTGCAGGATGTTTTGGGCAAGGGCAATTACGGAGAAGTCAGAAAGGTCTATCATAGACCAACAAAAGTCACCATGGCCATGAAGGTGAGTCGAAATGGACCAGGTTGCAAATCGCAACCGTCGCTTACCTCGGGCATGATGTGACCTTGTTCCAAACAGGAAATTCGACTCGAACTTGACGATTCAAAGCTCAATAGCATCATTATGGAGCTTGACATTCTCCATCGAGCCATTGCCCCAGAAATCATTGAATTTTACGGTGCCTTTTTGGTGGAATCATGTGTCTACTATTGCATGGAGTACATGGACGCTGGAAGTTTGGACGCATTGAACTTTAACGGAATCCCAGAAAAGGCACTGGCGAGAGTGACAAAGAGTATGATCAAGGGTCTGAAGTTTTTGAAAGATGAGCTGCAAGTCATGCATCGTGGTATGTCTTGTTTCTCTCGCCAATGTGGTATGATGGAGTCCTTTAGAGATGCTGATAGCAACCATTGTCTACCGCCACCAAAAAGATGTGAAACCTACCAACATTTTGGCTAACAAAAAAGGAGAAATCAAGTTGGTCGACTTTGGGGTATCAGGTCAGTTGGAAAAGAGTCTGGCCAAGACGAATATCGGATGTCAGAGTTATATGGCTGTAAGTCTGGCGGTTCTCAAAGGCTCAACAGCAAGAGCTGCGCGCACTGACTCATCTATGCCAATAATGATTTCAATAGCCCGAACGTATCAAGGGAGAAAGTACGGGTCAAGTCAGCACCTATACGGTATCTTCGGATGTCTGGTCGGTGGGGTTGACCATCATTGAACTCGCCATGGGATGCTACCCCTACCCACCCGAGACGTACTCAAACGTCTTTGCCCAGTTGCAAGCTATCGTGCATGGTCCTCCACCAAAACTTCCAGACCATTATTCGGCGGAAGCGCAAGACTTTGTAGCCAGCTGGTAAGATAATCCAACAGCGACTACCGTTTTCAGCCTGCTGACGTGCCCCTATCTATCCACACAGCTTGCTGAAGAAGCCAGATGAGCGCCCAACATATGCTCAACTTTTGGAACACCCATGGATGAAGGCGGACGAGACGTCTGACGTTGACATGGCAGCATGGGTCAAGGACGCGCTCGACGCCAAGGCAGCACGAAAATCTCATGGCGCACCTGTCAGTTCCAGCGCACCGGAAGTCAAAGAGGGCCACGCTGAAGGCCCTGCAAATCCTCCCGTCAAGGAGACTGCAAACGCCGGTGCTCCTGTGCCCAAGCTTCCTCCTGTCAAGGAGGCAGAAAACTAAGACACGAGGTTATAAAGGCACTCCACCTTCCTTGTCTCTTGCTTTTCGTATCATCAACACAACATCAACATTATCAACAATAACAACAGCATCAAGCGTCGGGAATCCTATCATACATGATGAATAGTGATGCCTCCTTGACCTTGTCATCTCATCCTCCTTGCCACAGATGTTCCGGCATCAAGCTCATCAAGTGCGATATAATATACATACTCGACTATATTATACTGTATCCGGCCGACTGGATGTTTGTCCCCATGGTCCCTTTTTTTTTTCATCACCTTTTGGAGTCTGAACTCGGTGACAAAGAGTCATTTGTAGCCCTTATATTGGTCTTCGTATCGTCGCAGTGATATCTATACCATGAACCCGAGTATTTGTTTGCCAGTAACTCGTGTCCACCCAGACCGTGTTTTTGGGTTTAAATGTTCAAAGCCGTGCAAATCTCGGCTTTCGGGCGAAATCTGCCTAGGTGGAGGCCAGGCGCGGATAAACGAAATGTGGTGCCCCGCGCTCTCTGTTGCAAAACCAAGACATACATGTTATCACTCGAATGACTCGTCCCAGGGAGGATAGAACAACGAGACAAACAGGGTGGTCACATTTCAGTCGAAAAAGCCAGGTCCAAGACGGTGTCAACACGACGGGTCCAGTATCACCCCCCAGCCAATGGACGACATCAACGAACCTCGTACAGCCTTGACGACCTCGGCCAAGGGGTCGTCGCAAATGGACGCAGATGGAGGAGGAGGTGACAGTGGGTCACCAGAAAGAAAAGGTCCAAAGCAAGTGAGAAAAAGGACAGGGTGCTTTACATGTAGAAGAAGAAAGGTGCGTTTGTGTGTTTTGTCTTGTGGTTTGTCAAGGGCCGGGGGTCAGTTTGCCGATTTTGCTGACTGGGTTCCTGTCCATCAAATCGATCAAATCGCTCTTGAACAGAAAGCATGTGATGAACAACGCCCGATTTGTTCGAGTTGGTCAGTTTTGCATTCTTCTGGTGTTTGTTGTTCAAATAGTTGGTACATGTGGCTGACTACAGGATTGAAACATCTACAGTGAGAGACATGATATCCCGTGCATCTTCCCCAAGATGACGAGTCAGGTCAGACCACGACCAGGTACGTTTGCGAAAAAGCAAAAAGAACGATCTCAGGCGTCAAAGAAACCCCGGGGTAATAAGGAGGGTGAATCTACCACTACGAACCCATCCTATACCCACCAGTCACCAGAAGCGGTCATCAAGGCCCAGGATGACACTGGTTTGCAACATGACCTATCGAGTGCCGTCATGACCGGAGAGCATGGGCATCAGACAGCGAACACAATGACCGAAGCCAATCACACTCCTCTGGACATGTGTCACCAGATTCCTCCACCACGAATGATGGGATCGAATCATGTCTTGTCGATGCCTCCGCCACCAGCTCCAGCACTCGCACCACAGGGACCCATGTCTTTTCTTTCTCCTGGTCAATCTCAGATGGAGGTCCCATCACCGCCAAGGTTCACGCGACCATACTCGGAGGCAGGGCCCTCAGACTGCCTTGCGCCTTCCATTCCCCCCAATTTTTGGATGAGGACACCTGAACGTATACCTGAGCAATACGAAGAGTATCGGTCACTGCCACCAGGAGATCCATCCCTGACGTTTGACACCAGTCTCAACGAATTCATCAAGACAATGGAGCAATCCGAGTCGGAATGGGCAAACTTTATGCAAACCGTGGATCCATCCAGTTCCCTTGCGCAGGGTGAGACGGTGAGGGTACCCAGTCCACGTCATTCGCAGATTGAAGACCATCACAGTAGCCACACCCGGAATAGCAGTCATCACGAGGTTCCAAGACACCCCCCATCAACGACGAGTCAAGATCAAGAAGATAGGTACCGGGACATGGATAGTGGTCAACGTGATCATTATCCAGGTGACCGACCGGTCATGACGGCTCCATCATCTGCTGGTGTCGACTCTAGCGATAGTCAGAGGAAAGACGACCAGGGACCGTTGCCGCCGGGCGCCTTGTCGACATTACAATCCCAAAGTCACGTCACGTCATCTCTCGCCAAAACGAGTCTTCCCAGTTGGATTTGGGCCCATGTGCCCGTCCTCATTGATGTAAGCTGAACCCCAAATTTCCTCTTGTCTCCCATACTTGTCAAGTCGAAGTGTCCTGAAACAGACGCATCTTTTATGTTGTGACTTGTCATTGATAGTACTTTGTCAATGGGTTCGGACCCATCATATCCGTGCTGGGTGCACCCTCCAAGCACTCCCTTACCCAATCGCTTCTCCCTATCGCAGCGACCTCACCTCTCCTTCTCCCCGCGCTCATTGGGTGGTCTGCAAGTCACCTGGCTCGAATCGGAGAGCCGTACGCTTCGATTGCGACGATAGCAACCGAGGTGACGGATAGGAGAGTCGAAGCTATATTGCACGCTGGTCCGACGACGGATGGTCCCCATGGGCATGTCACACTAGAGGACAAGTTGTGGATCGTGTTGATGCTCGGAGGCATCGAGGTGAGTACATGGGCGAATTCTTACAATCACTTGCGTGTGGCCCTCGAGTTGACCCCACTCGAGGTGAAAATGTTTTACAGATTTGCAAAGGCAGCGTGAATCGATGGAAACAACTGCTACCCAAGATCCGTAACCTGATGAAGCTACTGCAGCGCTCCCGACCGGATAATGACTTTTCACCCACCCAAATCTCGTTGGCTTTGAATTGCATCTATCATGACATTTCATGGTCGGTCGCCTGCAAAGACGATCCTCAAGTGCCGAGGGATGTCTACAACTTGTTCATCAAACACGCTGGGGCCGTCCCAGACATGTACCTGGGCATTTGTGCCCCAATCTATCAGGTGCGCTTGCATGTCGTCTCTGTCTTGCCCCTTGTCGAATCAGGCTCATTCCACTGGAATTTTTGGTTTCATCAGATTCTGGGAGACATTACAGCGTTGGCTGTCGAGGCAAACACTGTGGAATCCATCGAGGACCGAGACGATCGGTTCGAACGCATTTCCGCCATCATTAAAGAAAGCCGAGGCCTGGACCATCGGATAGACCTCCTCGAAGTCTCTACCAAGACGCTCTCCCGAATGGCCGCTTGGCAGGAAGACGAACAAGGCTTCATGCCTCAGCCACTCATCAGTACGTTTCAAGCGTTCAAGTTTGCCGCTCATGCGTACCTCCGACAAGTCGTGTACAAGCTCCCGGCCATCTCGATCGAAGCCCAGTTATCGGTCACACGCATGTTGACCCGGATCTCATCGGTGCTCGATACCCCGAGTCAGTCGCAAATGTTGTTCCCGCTCTTCATTGCCGGGGTGGACGCAGTCAGGGAGGAGGATCGGAAAAGCATCAAGATGATTTTTGAGCGATTGCATGCTATCACGGGAACGGGGAATATCAAGACTGTGTTTGACCTCTTGTTGGAGATTTGGAGGCAAAATGATCATGGTGCGACGTGGGTGGATTGGAGATTGATAGCTTCCAATGTGAGTCGAAACTAATGGGGATTCGCACGAGGCGCACTGGGCATTGTCTGACTGGGACTCTGTTTGGCTTTCTATAATAGATGGACGCAACCATCTCTTTTGCCTAGCATTTCCACAGCGTACTCTTGGTACCCCAGTTCCACCTCTTTCCACTTTGCATTTGCTCATCCGTATCATTGGTACGAAAGGCCTAAATCGTTGTAGTAGTAACAAATGACACTTGTACCGGTATCTACCAGCATATCTCACTCAGTACTCTCCAAAGTCGACATCTGAAATACAATCGAAATTCAGGCCAATCAGCAATGCACCGGATCAAGCGTTCAAGTCGCAGGTTGCAAGTCACTTACGCCCAGTCCTGATTTGGTAACATTGAAATCTGTCAGCTTGAACGACATAAGCAAAAGAGGGAATTACTCACTGAGCCGCATGCTTTCGTGCTTCCTCCTCGCCCTTGAGGCCCAGTTGGCAAATCTGACACTTGAGGTCAAAGTTGGCTGTGTCAGTGTAATAGTGCTGCCTCTTGAGCTCTTGCACCAAGCTGGATGCGCTGGCGAGGATCGTGTCATCCGAAACGGGGAAAACGGTGGTATGAAAATCTGCAGGTGCGTCTGGCACGGGTGAAGTGCTGACCGCGTCATAGTCTATCCCCCCCGTCCGTGATATCATATACAGAGGTCAGCAGTGTATGGTTTCAGAAAATACCAAGCTATAGGTGTGACGCTTACGAATCCCCGAGTAGACGAGCACGCATCTCGAATCGTACTGTCCCTCTCCAAACTTGTCAGCTCTTCCCGAGAGAACGTCAAAGCTGTCAATCTCAGTCTGAAAGTGCTTGGAGAAGATGGCGAGTTCGATTGCGCCTCCCCAGGTTGACGGTTTGAGGATGGTGCGAATGTATTCGTCCCTCGGCCGGCTGGGTTTGTGCATTCGATAGATCAGCAGGCGGTCATTCCATAAGCTCGGCTTGCTGGTCTTCTACTGCTTACCCTAGGACGATATCAGGATATTCTACCTCGTTGTTACGAATCTCACTGGCCACAACTGCCGGCGATTCTCAGCTTGTTGCTTTGTTCTTGTCATTGGCATTGACGGATACTGTCCGACTCACCTTGTCGCAACTCGTTGCAGATGGATTCAGAGTAACCCCCCTTGAACACGATTCCCAACGAACTAAACAAACACGAGTTATCATCAGGTACGATCCGGTGTTGTATCACTCCAGCGCCACGAGGCAGTTCCAACACAGTCTCTTGGCCGATTTGGGTTGGCTTTGAGGCTGCGGGAGGAGCCATTGTGGGTAGCCGCGTCCTCGTTGGTGCTCGAGGCGCATTCTGTGCGGGTGGTGGTTGCACTTGAGCTGTCGTGTTTGAGGGCGCAGTCTGATGAGATGCGGGAGTTTTGGAGGCGACAATGATTTGTTCTCCTTTGGTAATGGGTATTGTAGAGACCAATGCGTCTCCTCGAGTAGACGCAGGTATTGATTTCGGTGGGTAGCCGAATTTCACTGATGGGATGTCACGCATGTCAGTTGATGTTCATTCCGGTCTCAGCACACAATGGGATCTCACAATCTTGCTCTTCAATAGGTATCTGACTCGAGGAAAAGACCAGTGACTGAAGTTGTTCAAATGTCGTCTCTGGACTGAGTTCAAGGACGGCTGCACCTTGAGGATGGCGTAATCGAATCTGTCCTCCCACGGCACCAACAACATCAGCTCTCCAAACCTGCAAACAAGATGAGCACTAGAGTATACGTACGTTGAATGTACTCATCTTGAACTGCACAGGCTTCTGGTTCAACGTGGACAGATGAGTAGAGTACTCTGGGCAGAGATGAACGATCAACAGGTGCTACATGTGCACAAAGCGATTCGTCATCGGCGCTGAATCTCGATTAAGAAGTCTCCGCTCTCCGCGAGGGTGTATTGTACTTGAAGGATACTGTTAACGAGATTTCCAGGCCTTGTGACCAGACTGAGTAAGAGTAATTG
>BCJK01000008.1:174879-200968 GCA_039545395.1 Filobasidium uniguttulatum | reverse complement strand
AGGACACCAGCAGCAAAGGCAATATCCGGCCGAGTGATCGTTGACAGGTAGAGAACAGATCCTGCGATTTGAGGGTAATCCAGATGCTTGACTGATTCAAACTCCTCATCCGTGGCTACTCTTGGCTTGAACTGWGATGGGAGCGGTGTCGCACTTGATGGTTTAGCWGGAAGCTTACAATCTTCCATTCCGAACCTTTCGAGCAAGGATTCCACGTAGTGTTCTTGGGAGATCCACAGTTTCTTGTTTTTCCTGTCTCGCATTACATTGAAGCCAAGGAAGTAATTCACAGGTCCATTATCAGTGCATGCAAATTTGGAATTCAACCTAGCCTTGAAGGCGTCCAGTTCCGTTCGAGAGTTGGATGCCACAAGTTGATCGTCAACATGTACTGAGACGAATATGACTGCCTTTTCCGTCTTGCGAACATAAAGGCAAGGGTCAGCACTTGTTGGTACAAACCCATCTTGACGCATCCATTCATCAAAAGTCTTGTTGAAACATCTCGGTGATTGTCGCAGACCATATAACGATTTCCGTAGATGTAGGACCTTGTGACTAGGGATGTTGCTTCCCTCTGGAGGTGACATGTAGATTGTCTCCTCAAGATCTCCATTCAAGAAAGCCGCAGTTACGTCTACTTGATCRCATTCCATGTCGAAATAGTTAACCAACGAAAGTAAAACCCTGATCGAGTCCTTGTGCACCACAGAAGAATGTGTATCATTGAAATGAATTCCATCYACCTGTGTATCCCCACGTGCACACCATCTAGCCTTGTAAGCYGACGGTTTTCCGGTTTCTCCATYGATTTTCCGAGTGTACACCCAGCGTCCATGGATCACGTTCATGTCAGGAGTTCTGTCGACCAGTTTATAAACCTTGTAGTCCTCTATCTTCTGCAATTCCTGATCCATAGCCACCTTCCATTTCTCCCACTCGCCAGAGTGTCGGGCCTGTTTGTAGTTACGAGGGTTCGCAACATCGGCAAGTAGAGCGCTGGCRTGAGCAATGAATGCAGCGGAGACATTGTATCCGTAACGATCCGGTTCGTTACGTTCCCTCCCACTTCTCCTCAACACCACATTCGTAGGGTCTTGTTGGACAGGTTGAGGGGTAGTTTCAGGCTCAGGAGATGGTGCTCTGGACCGGTCATATCGAGAGTCCACTTCCCAGTCCCACCCAGGGTGATTGGGTAGTTCCGGAGCAGGTTCCGGCGGTGGTGAGGGAGAATTGTCCACCGGTTCCGGTATCGCCAGGGGAGGTTCCGGCTCTGGTGTTGCACTAGGTGTAATCACCGGCGAAGAAGTAMTGGTACCAGACTCTGTAGGCTCCGAAGGAGGCGGTGCCATGGCAACAGGTGTTGCGACAGGAGGGACAAGCTGGACTTTGGCTGGCTTCTTCTTTTTCATACGCTTACGGGACTTTGAGGTACGCCRAAGCATTGTATTCACTTCCCCCCCTTGCTCCGGTAGGGCATACACAACGTCCCGAGAGTAGTTGAACGYTTCCGACTTTGGGCAATAGTACTTGATCGAGCTCATGCTGTCCTCTGACCAACCAGTCAGTTGTACCRCCTTGTAGCGAGGAGCCAGCTTGTCCGATTGCACATGGTCCCGGACAAAGACGGTGCKGCCAAACGGCTTTAGATGATTCAAGTCCACAGGTCGTCCCGACCAAGCYGTGTACGGCGGGAGACGCCCAGCCACCGGCATGCAGTTCCGCACATGGACAGAATAGAGGGCAGCTTCACCCCAAAATACCGGGGGGAGACCACTGCTGTCCAGAAGAGTCCGAACATYGTTCAATATCGTCAAGTGAACCCGTTCGACCCGCCCGTTCAGGGAATGCGCGTCGGGAGGAACTCTATTGTGGATGATACCTTTGTCGCGCAGAAACGCTTGAAATGCGTTCGAGGTAAACTCCCCACCATTATCCGTGCGGATCCGTTTGATAGGACATCCCTGTTGGGTCACAGCCAGGTTCACGAAATCGCGAAAGCGCGACAACACATCAGACTTGTGTTTGAGAGGGTATATTTTCACATAACRAGTGTGATCGTCGTACACCGTCAGGAAGTACCGACTCTGGCTGAAAGACGGTGTTCGCGCAGGCCCCCAAACATCCAGGTGTATAAGGTCGTTCGGAGCAGTGACCCGATCGGTAGCAGGACCGGTGGGAAGGCGACGTCCTTTGCCGACAATGCAGGAGACACACGATGCATTCGCTAGCTCTAGAGTAGTACAGCCCTTCCACCCCTCAAGCTCCCCCGCTTCCCCTAGCCTGACCACCTCGCGGAAGTTTAGATGACCCAACCTGAGATGCCAGTCAAAGAGAGCGTCAGACGGGGTCGCTATCAGTGTGGAAGATGGCGGGGATGAGCTTGCCTCGAGACTGTAAACACCCTTGCCAAACGGAGCACGGATTTCCGATGTTCCCTTCATGAGGGTGCAGACGGTATCGGAGAAATTGACAGTGTACCCAGCTTTCAACAGCTTATTGACGGAGAGCAGATGGGCCCCAAGCTCGGGCACCAGCAGAATGTCCTTGAAGATGAGCTTCTTGGACAGCTTGAGTACTCCAACGTGAGTAGACCACAGGGTCCCCCCGCCGACGTGAATGGGTCGACGTTCCTCCCGGACAGACTCAAAAAACTTTTTGCTGCACGTCATGTGGTCGGACGCACCGGAGTCCACATGGAATAGAGTCGGAGATGTCGAGCCACTCTTCACGATCATGGCAGTTGCGTATCCTGCTTCAAGCTTGTCGTCCAAAGAAACAGCCAGTTTGGCATGGCCACCGTATTTGGCAACGGCGTCAATCGCAACCTTGCACTTCCCCAACGTGTGGGAGTTGGACCGGTGTATAGGACACAACCACTCCTTGGGCACCGCTTGAGCCCTGAAGGCGGTTTCCCCAGCTCCATCCGAAATTTTCCTACGGCGGACTTCAGCACGGATAGCGGCGACGACTGAAGCGGGGGTGAGCACCTGCTGCCAGAGAGAAGCAGGAACCGAGTCCCAGCTGGGAGGAAGGCCCTTGATGATTGCATAGCAAAGCATCAGTTCCGAAGAGATTGGAGTCGAGCGCTGGATGTTGGTGTGGGCTGCACGGAGACGAGAGACCCATTCGATAGGATCCTCTGACTCCTCGAGCGGTGTTTTCCAGATAAAAGCGAGACGCTCAGCCTGTTCGGAAGCACAGGCCGAAGAGTATGTCTCAGTGAGCTCGGCCCAGAGCTTCCTCGGAGCAGGTTCGTCAAAGGATGCCGCCTTGGAGGAGAGATTGCCCTTCACCATCATTGAGAGACTTCGCATGACAGCGGCCCAGGCCACGTCGTTTTTCCGGCCAACAGGCGATGTGACGCCTGCCTTGAGAGGCTTGACATACTCCCACAGGCCATGCTCGACCAGATAAGAGCCGATGCTGTCGAACCATTCGGCGTAGTTCTCGCTGCCACAAAGCTTGACGACATTGACAGAACGTGAGGGCTTGGAGTCCTCCGGATCGGAGTCAAAAGAACTCATGATGAAGGCGACCAAATTTCACAGGAGCCRAGAAGCAGCTGATTCTTGTGTAAGTAGCTAACGGGTCACTAGATCGATCCCGCCGCTGTGCTCATAACCTGTCAGAATCAGTGGGTCGGCCATTAATGTATAAGACCAGAGGTATGTATACAAGTATGCACATACCTGTCAGAATCAGTGGGTCGGCCGATTCTGACAGTTGACAAGTAGTTGATTGTAAAAAGAGATGTTGATTGATGAAAAGCTACGCGGATGCGCTTACGTAAAGCTAGTTAGATGGGCGTTATCACCATATTTCAACAACGCTGACGTGACTTTTGTACTGTCAAGATTGAAAAACAGCGTTGACGAGTCTGGCCAACTCAACATCCCACACTAGGGATGTCGTTGACAAGTCTGTTCCCGTTAAGAAGCGTCGTTTACGAGAATTGTTGGCCAAACTTCAAGCTAAGGACCCAGTAGGACCTGGTTTCCATGTGGTGCCACTGCAAAATGGCCTGCAGGAGGTCAAGATCCAGGCATCTCTGGTGGATCGTATGCAAGGGGATGGCAATTGTGGTTTCCGCGCAGTAGCCCAATTGATGTTTGGAGACCAGGACGAATGGGCCAAAGTCAGAAGAGACCTCCTTGAGCTCTTGAGGATGTGTCCTGCAGCTTATGCAATTGAGAAACATGGTCTGACTCTAGAGGCTATGGAGAAGACTTTGTCCTGGTTTGAAGGGTCCGCACCTCCGGACCATTGGTATGACACGGCCATGCACGCACAGTTGACAGCCGACAAATACAATGCCTTTGTTGTTGTCTTTCAAGAGAATTCTCGGTTGTCCATTTGGTGTCACAGTTGTTGGTCCTTGAAAGCTGACCCTGAGGTGTCAATCCTAGAAGGCATTAAGCAACCGCACGCCAGAGTGCTTGGCCTGAAATATGGAGGTTTCCACTGGGATTATGTCCGGTGTACAAGCGCGGAGCTGCGGAAGGCCATCGCGGATTCCAAGGGTTTGTGCTGCCGAAACGCTGCTGCTTAAAGAATCCCGGAGTCTGCCAAAGAGTTTCCACTCAAAAGGAAGACTACAAAATCGGAACAAGCATTGAAGCAGCCCAAAACAGAGTCGGCAACGGGAATTGGTTCAGACGTACTGTGCAAAGACGTTCCCTCACATTGTCGCTGCAAGGGGACTTGTGAGAGCAAACAATGCGCTTGCGTCAAACAGAATCAAGATTGTTCACCAGCTTGTCACGGTTCCCAGGGCTCAGGGTCTTGCAAGAGGATGCCCAAATGAACTGAGAACTGGTCCCCATCAACAATTGATTGTATTAGGTATTGGGTACCAGATGTACTCCATCCAGTCTTGCAAAGGTGAATATTGATGTTGTATGCTTGAAATCTGGACAAAAATCCTGATAGTCTTTGATAGACACAGTAGCACAGTAGTACATAGTGCTATGATGTGGATTCTTGCTTGCTGTTGATCCCTAGTCCTCGCTGGTCTTGCTGGTCCTCGCGGGCTTCATGACCTCACTAGCGCCGTATTGGGCTTCAGGAAGTTGAGCAAGTCCTGAAGTGGTCTGAAAACATGTTTTGGTCGATAGCGTGATCAATTCTGGTCCAAATTGAACCAAAACTTGATATGAAGTTGTGCAAATATCATGTTGAAAGTCTCTGGCAATCAGAACTCTTCTAACTGGTCTGTAGCACTGGCAATCCTTGATTTTGTGTTTGCTAGGCTAATTCATTTCAAATAATTTCATTTTTATTTGCAAAAGCTGCCGTGCACCTATTGAACTCGACCATGCACCAATGTCAACCCTATAAGATAGTATGGATAGAGAGGGTGGGGTTCCTTGTCAAAGATATCGCTCTGATGGGCGGAAGCTCAAGCTCTAGGCTCTAATTCACTCAGATCTTCACAGTGGTCCAAACACTTGACGCTTGTTGAACGTTCCTCAGTTGGGCAAAGGCGACTCTTATATGCGGCCTGCTAGACTGTTCTCTCTCTCGGAGTGTCTGTAGAGGCTCTTATCCACGGTCAGCTCAAGGCTCAGAGCTCAGGCTTGTCAATGCTTATTGATGGTTGGGATAACTGAATTGAAGTAAAAATGCTGAATCGAATCTCTAGGAATGCTTGCTTTCTTTACTACAACAACTCGAACTAAGAAGGAGAAAGGATTGATTGTGAGCTGGCAAGGGTCTCTGGGACGCGAGTGCCAGCACAGCAAAAGACAAAGAAAGAAAAAAAGTGCTTTCTCACAAGCTCTCAGGCGGATTTCTTCCAAATTGTAAACAACAACCCTGGTAACCAAATCCAGTCGAACACAACTCTTGAACCATTTGACGTAACACGCTGAATGTTGGCATGCTGGTAGCTGGAGTGAAGAGCTTGAAGTGAAGACCAATATCAACGAAATGGCATGTGTGGTTGTTGAGTAGATCGAAAAAAGGAAAATCGAATCGACGTTGACGAAATGAAAATCGAACATAACTTCCGAACCACTGGACCAAACTTGCTGATATTCTGCATGAAGGTAGGGCGGAGTCGGAGCTTTGATTCAATACCAGTGGCGAAACGATAGCACCATTGCTTGAAGAGTTATTCGCGAAAAGGTGATGTTGGCTCTCGGCCTATAATTTAGGGCAAAGTCAATATCAGTAAATTGTCTCTAGGATGTTGTTTAGAGCACCACAACAGGCTGATCATGAACATTTGGCTTCCAATTCCACAGCATCATGTCTGTCTTCACTGCCAACCTCCAATCAGGTCTTAACACCTTGCAATCTGAGACCCAACTTCATCTCAAAAAACTCCAGAACAAGATTAAACTTGGACAGAGCATTACTGATGAGGAAGAAAACTGGATGGACAAAGAGACCAATCCGTGCAATGAGCAAGTTTTTCTTGAGAAGTGAGAACAACTTGGCAAGTCTTCCAAAGAGTTGGCATCCAAAATTGAACAACAATGCTGCGCCAACCCACCTTTGTTTGTCAAAGTGCTGTTAAGCAAGGCAACCACAGTTTCCAAGACCGTTGCTAGTCCTATCAAAGCAAGGTAGCAGCCAGCAATCATTGATATTGTCTCTGCTTTGGAAAACAAAATCATGATTGTCAATCTGCTCCCCATGTCAGCATCCGCTCAACTGGTGCAATTCCCTGTACGCTCAAAGAGCCCATCACCTCCTCTTCTGCCTGCAAGGGTCAAGAGGACGGCCAGGGAAAAACAACAAACAGATGCAATGTACTCTATCAACCAAAGGCTCATGATCCTTGCCTGGCACAAAAAGAGGGGTTGCTTGCAACAGGAGACCGCCAAGCTGCGGGTCTCCAACACTGACCAGAAGAAGGTTTTGATTCTGGCTCAAGCATGAAAGCCTGTGGCAGCAGCAAGTGAAAGGGGACCCCCCGTCTGGCGCACAAAACAACAAGGGAGAGTGTGCCATCCCAACTTCAATTGGCACTGGAAATCTGAATCCAGCAAAAGCTTGACCAAAGTATCTTCTTGACTGGGCCGTTGATCATCGCAAAGTGCCTGCACTTTGCCAAAGGACTTGGAAACCCTGATGACAAGCTGAAAGGTGGTTCAAATGGTTGGCTGGAGGGGATCAAGCATTGTTTGAATCTCATCAACCATCAACACCATGGCAAAGCAGTGTCGGCCAATCTCAACAATGTGGAAGCTGCGCAACAGTGTCTTCAAGTGCTGCTCAATGGGTGGAAGCCCAAGGACATCTATAATGAATAGTTATTAATGTAGTATATCTTAGTGTCTTAGATGCATGTCCTACTGTGTCTTTAGATGCATGTCCTACTGTGTCTGTGTTGCTGTGTCCAATATTGCGCTGCACGCAGCGCAAAGAATCCGCCGCCTGCCACAAAGCAGCAGTTGCCCCTCTGGGGTGAGTGGCGGATGACGTGCATATGCACACCAGACATTTTTTGGATTTGGAGAGGCCAGGAGTGTCAATCTCCAGCCTTTTTGAGGATTGACAGAATGATGGCCAAATGAAGAGAGGAGAGGGGTGAAACTTTCTCTGGGTGATAGAGTCAAATGATCACATGTGACACATGAATGAGATGCAAGCGGGTAACAAGGTACAATTCAAACAATTTTCAGTCGCACAACCAATTCCCCCTCATGACTTTACTCATTTATTTGTAGTGGATTGTAGTAGGTATACAGTGTGTACGGGTTGGTCAAAACTCACCAAAGTCCCAGATTGATTGTGATTTAGTTGCATGCAGACATGTAGCCCAAACCTGTAGGCCAGTAGACTACCCAAAGAAGCAGCTTGCAACTCACCTCCTTTCTTGTCTCTCTACAACAACATCTCAAAGTCAGTGCTTTGTGTGCATCATGCCACCAATCAGACAAATCCCATGCGGAGAAGACAACAGGGTTGTGCGGCGCTCTGGGATCAACATTGACAATGTTGATGCCATCAGGGCCGTTCAGACCACAGAAAGAACAATTGCTCAAATCTACAAGGAGAACAGGCTTGTCCAGCCTGCAAACAAGAACCAAAGCAAGCTACAAGCCAAAGCAGGAACAGTTTAAGCCTTGGGGTGAGCAAGCAGCTTGTCAGTCACCTCTCCTGTTCAACTTGTTTTGGCACTTAGAGTCATGCTATACTATCACTCACCTTTTAGCCATACTGTGAGTGGACCAAAATTAGCTGTGTTTGTTCAAGAATGGGTCATTGGGAGATCTCAGCAAAAAGCTGGGAAAAGGCAGATCTATGGTCCTCCTCCTCCTCTTGCCCCAGGGGAACAGGAAGTTGGGGCTGAAACCGTCAAGCTGTATATCGCTGCCGTTGTCAGATTGTGGGAAGAGCAGTGCAAGGATGGCGTGAACAATCACAACCACCCTGGGACTGGGGCCATAAAGAAAATTGTCAACTCACTGAATCAGAACAAGGGCGCCCAACGCAGGCAAAGGTCAGTAGCATTATCCGATTGTTTATTGTCAATATGCAATGTAGGCTTACCTACACTCTTCTTTTGCAGGTTTTGGAACCATGAAAAGGTACCTTAAATGGTGGGCTTGCAAACACAACCCATCTGATCAAACATGCCAAATATGGTTTTCATCACAATTCACATGAGGGCCTTTGCAATAGAAGCATGAATCTGCTCTCCCACTTTTACAGCCAACAACAATGATAACAAAAGAACAATCTCCGTCAAATCATTCATCAATCTCATGCTGGAGTTGAGGAAAGTCTTGATCCAAGATTTGATCCATCTGATGAAGGCGGTCCCAAAGCACTTTGTATGGGATCATCCCATCTTTGCTTCCAAAGAATACAAGACCTACTGTCAGGATCTGGTCCCCTCACCTCTGGACAAATCTGACGCTACTCCCTAGTGCCGGGTTACACATGCCCTTCATCTCAGGAACCATCTCAAAGAATACTTCCACCATTGGACAATCTGTTTCCACTCCAACAATTAGTTGGGAACTAGTCTATTTTTACTTCTCAGCTTAGCAATCTTTCCCACACATACAATCTTCTTCTCTCTCACTTAGTATATATACCAATCCCCTCTGGCTTGTATTTCTTGCCTTCCCCAAGAGTCTAATATCA
Source organism: Filobasidium uniguttulatum (assembly GCA_039545395.1). NCBI lineage: Eukaryota > Fungi > Basidiomycota > Tremellomycetes > Filobasidiales > Filobasidiaceae > Filobasidium > Filobasidium uniguttulatum. The sequence goes on along the minus strand of BCJK01000008.1, from coordinate 191,863 downwards.
TATGTCACTTTCCCTCAACCTATCCTGACTTCATCCGACATTTGCCACTCATCCTTAAGACATATCTTTGTCATCCTAGAGTGAGACTGTGCACCTCAATTCTCCCTCTGCCTTGTCAGGACAGAGTCCCTTTCTTCGTCCACCCTGGTTATTCTCTTTTAACCAGATCATAACACTTACCGCACCTCTGTGACACTCACAATGGCTACGGACACTACCCCAACAGATCTGGTGTTGAAGATGGCTATGCCATTGTTTGTTGACCATACAGATGTTGTAGAGGCCATCTGGAGCCCTGAGACTCCAGGATAGCATAGCAAGAGAGCAGTTGAGAGGGTTACATGATGATTGTATGTCAACTAGTAGTACAGTAAGTATTGTTTACAATTTTATGACTCAAAGGATGTGCTGGCAGACTGGGGCAACACCTTAACTTCCAGGACACAGCCTGCAAGCTGCACCTGGCGCGCACAACGCTCTCTAAGAGGGTGAGCGGAACACTCACCATTTGTTGAATGAATCCCCGGTGCAGCAATGAGAAGGTTACTGATGACATGACCTCTTCTTCAATCCCAGTTTTCAGCAGTGACTTCAAATCTTGAGTCTGTCAGTTCCATGTCCTACAGGCAATATGTTGATGGGATACAGAGAGAACCCAGAGCTTCAAGCCGACACTTAGCCATTTGGTAAAAAGACGGATTGAAGAGGCTTTCAAGGAGCGACAGAGATGTAGCAATGAAAGGGATTGGAAAAAAAATGGTGGAGGATTTCAAAGCTTGAATCTGGTCCATATGTTCTGAAGAAGAAGAATCTAGGAAAGTGATTGACCCTCACCCAATTCTTGAGTACTTTGTACTGGTTTGGAAATTTTTGGAGGCGTGAGCATTGACATGAGTGGTTTTACTCAAATAGAAAAAAATCTGCTGATACTCACCTATGATGTTCTCATCCAGGCATGTGGACTGATACTGGCCTCCCCAGGGGACAAAGCAGGGACGGTCCCCTCTGAACACAAATAATTGGATTGAGTCCGTGTTCAAGACGTTCAAGTGGGTCTTCCTTATGTCTCATGGAAATAAAGAGTGTGTTTCTTCAGTGGATGATTGAATGAGTTGTATTCTTCAAGACACTGATCTGGGCTAAAATTGAGACGATTGTATTGAGCAGTATTGATTGGATCTTGTTGACTTTGATCACATCCTTCTTCCCGTACTATGAGATGTGGAGCCCAAAGGAGAGACAACCTTCCAAAGAATTGCATCAAGTCACCGATGCTGGTAGGGCCATGCAGGAGCAAAATGATTTTGATGAAACAGAATATGAAGATTGCACAACCTGAGACATACATCTGTCAGCAGAGTATGTCCATCTCCCTGCCGTTCTCCATTCAAGTGGCAACACTGACTTACGCTCATGTCCTCCTGTTTCTATCTATCTGTTAGTGACCCAGACTTTAACAAAGAATTGGCCCCAATCATTATGGTCTCCAGGATTGAAAGACTGGGAGGCAAAGCTGCCCCTGTCCTCTGTTCACGCGGACAGGAAAATATTGCCAACATGTGTGGGCGCTGCAGTTTTTCTTGAAAGCCGGTGTAGTGAGTTAGAACCATTGACTCTGCAGAATCCCTACTTGCACTTGTGAGAACGGACACGTCATCCTTAACTTAGGGACTGACCAGCGCTTTTGCTGTCACTCTTTTCTCTCAGAACTTCCGCTTTTAAAATCACTCCTTTCTCAAGATTGGCTGCTCTTGGCCACCATCAGCATCAGCACCTCTGCCGCCATTGGCATGAGCCACTTTGACTAGGATAATGCCGCTTTTGGCCTCCTCAACTATTAGTACACTGCTGGACACTATTGTCTTGCTATCCGCTTGATTCCAAAACTGATGCTCTCGTCTGACCTCTTCTTGCAATGCTCTCATCCACTTCAATCAACGCACTGCCACAATGCTCTTGTCTTCACCTGCAATGTGATTGACTTGGACGCTATTGCCATTCTTTGTCCCTCACTCCTGCAATCAACACTCTTGTTTGGTCTACTCGCAATTGCCACCAACGCTCCATGATCCCATCAATGCTATTGTTGCTCTCATGTGGTTTCAACAACACTTTTGCTGATTGAAACACATGGTCAACAACAGCTCTGTTGCTTGCCGTTATTGCCTTGTTGCCATCAATCTCCAACGCTCTTGCTATTGGCATTGTTGTTGTTTTGACAGACATCTCCTTGGCCAACACTCTTGCCGCTCCTGTCTATTTCACCAATGCCTCCATTGTAGCAACCCAATCTCCAACACAGCCTTCAAGCGCTCTCGCTTGTTGTGCCTCTTTTTGTCAACTGGCTGGCATCTCCGGCAACACTGCACTCATGCAGCTACAAGATGCCAATCCAAGACTCATCAGGTAGTGTAAAGGATTGACACAATAAGGGTATTCAAGTATCAATTTTGCGACCTTGGCTAAGAACAACCTTAGCTTAGCTTTCTGTTAGCCAAGGGCGAGAAGTCTTCCAAAAGCTTAGCTCTGCAATAGGATTGGGACTTGCTCCAAGGAGGTCCCATTCCTTAGCTTAGCTCAATCTCTGCTTAGTCTTGGCTGGGCTTTGGCTGATTTAGGTCTTTTGGACTCTTAGCTAGGGCTGGGTTGCGCACAACTTGTGTTTCAGGTTGGTTTTGAGTTGGCGGACAAGAGGATTGTGCAGGTGTCATGTACACCAGTTGGTTGACAACTGAGAGTTGACCTCCATGGTCAGGACCTGGTAGCTCCTGCCTCAACCATCCACTCAACCTCTGAACATTCTGGAATTTACCATGATTGAGTTCACCCAACTTCTGGAATATTCCGGAAAATTCCAGATGTCACCAGGATTACCAAGCAAATAACACCTCTTGGAACCAGCTAGATCCTTCTACCCAATATTCTTCTGTCACAGATGTGTATATATAGTTGCCTCTGCTGGATTGCATCTTTGTCCACCTGGTTATAGTCATAACATCCATTGTGAAACGCTAGCTACTAAGACTACATCACTTGATCATTATCATTACCTTCAGATACTTGCTGAAGCATGACTCCCTCAAGCAATGCCAGTGCTGAAGCCTTCTTTGCTTCTCTACCTGTCTCAACTCCAAGGCGCCCTAGCAGTAAGTTGTGCACACCCTCTACCCAGATCCTTTGGCAGCTCAAGCCTGATGAGAATCTCTTTGTTCAGATTCCATTCCTACAAGCACGCCAACACCTGCGTTGAGTTCCAGAAGGAAAGAAATTCAGCAAACACCACCTGTTCTTCTGCAGACTTTGACATTGCCGGCTGCAAATGCAGACCCTGCCTTGGTGACAAATTTGCCGGCCACAAACAATCCCAAAGCGGCCAATGAGAAGCAACAAAGATGGAGTCTGGATGAAGTCCTCAAACTCATTGCATGGGTAGAGGAAGATTACTTGTTGACGCAGGGCTCTGCTGCTGATTGGTCTAGAGATTTTGTGGCAGCAAACAGGGGCCCTGCAAAAGAGCTCCTACAGTGGTGAAGAAATGGCTGCTAAAGCTCAAGGACAGGCTCAAAATGAACGCCAGTGGATGGGGAGTCAATGATGTGTTGACCAATGGCTCTGTCAAGTCACAAATCAAGAAAATCTGTCCACACTACTTCAGATTGGAGCCACTGCTTGGCTTGAGGCAAAACATTTCTACCCCCAGAGGAAACAACAAAAGCTTGCATGGTCTCAATCTGGAGTGATTATGGGTTGCTCAAAATCTGGGTGAACCAAGAACTTGCAATGGCAACCAGATCAGACACACTTTGGAGCCTACCAATGTCTCTCTTGCGCAAGCTGCACTCACTCCTGACAAAGACCGCCACAATGCTGCTGTGATTTATATTACCCAAGACTCCAACATTGTACTGGTCTCTGGTCAAGACTCAGCTACTGCATTGGGCAAATCAGCGTCACTGCCCTCTTTGATGATCTCAATTTGTTGTAGAAAGACAAAAGCAAATGACAGCAACCAAGAGTCAAGCAAGGAAATACTCTCTGGACTTGCGCTCCAACCTATCAAGAAAATATGGAAGGGAAGGAGCAACACTGTGGCCAAGATATTGACAAATGTTCATTCCTCCAGGTTGGACTTCCAGAGTCAACTTTGCGGAGTTGGCTTGAAGAAGTTTGTCAGCGAATTTGCCAAGACCAAGTCTCAGAATGTGTTGAAGAACAATATGTCAAGGGAGGAGCTCAATTGGAAAATGAAACAAGCCCACAATGAGTATGAGCTCAATTGGAGCAGAGAACTCACGACAGCCAGCAGCTGGGACTTTTTGCCAAGAAGGAGGCAGAAGTGTCAGAACATTGCAAGGAGGAGCTGAGACTGAAGGAAATGGATATTGTATCAAACAATGCTTACCGCTTGGAAGGGTTACAGATTTGGCATCTCAAGGCCAAAAATGAAAAACTGAGGTTGCAGCTGGAGCTGGAGAAGCTACATCAAAGTTGCAACAAGTGAAGGTAGTCATTTGCAGCGTTTTGAACATGGATTGTATATTGTAATTGTCAAACATTTGTTACATTGATCATTCTATGGTTTACAATGTTGAAAATGACCTTGCTTTGAAACTCCAGAATCAATGCATGGCTTAGGAGGACTTAAACCAACTCTTGAATGGCTCTGATTGCTCTAAGGACGCGCAAGACATTGGTTTTGGATCCGCGCGCGCGGCCCTGCCTTGCTGGCAGTCTCCACAATCAAAACAATCAAATTTTCATTCATCTACCTCCTGCAAGACATTCTCCCCCCTCTCTTCATTGATTCGTTGCACCAGAGTTGATCCTCAGTAGCCAGTGCTGACAAGAGAGAGGGTGAGTAGCCACATGCCTGTCAAGTACCCTGTCAAACCTCAAACTTGGTGTTAACTAGCTGTCATTTGTATCAGTTCTTTATCTGTTTACCTGGTACTTCCAACAGGCATGTATTATCGATTCGTTGCACCAGAGTCGATCCTCAGTAGCCAGTGCTGACAAGAGAGAGGTTCTTTATCTGTTTACCTGGTACTTCCAACATACAAAAGTATTGAGTTTCAAATTTGGGTCAACTTGTCTTCCATTGCTTGAATTCAAAGCTTCAAGAAAGTTCTGAGAGCTTCCCTGCTTCAAACATTTGCTGCACTGGAAAAGTCTTCAGGCTGCGGCGCATCTGACTCCAGTCCAACACTTCTGGACCCCTCAATGCTGGGGATAAGGGTGCTGTCATTGAGAATGGGGTCAGTTCTGCCATGACTCATCAAAATGATATTGTGCAAACAAATGCAGGATCCAATCCAGAGCAAGGCCTTTATATGATTGTCATCTTTCCAAATCCTGACTGGTAAGCAGGTCAGGGAACCAAACCAGTTCTTTAACACACCAAAGGCATGTTCAATCTTGATGCAACCCTGAGAAAGAGCAATGTTGTATTTCTGGTTCAGAGGTTGACTGGCTGCCAGTTCACAATAGGGAACAATCAAATGGTTGGTATTGAAGTATCCTTTGTCCCCAATGATATACAATGGTCCAGACCCAGTTTGAGGAAAGTAATTCTGGGGGTTGCGGTATAAATCCATTGCTTTGAACGCTTTTGAGTCATGGACACTCCTGACTGGCCCCAGCATGACATAGGTGAACTGCAGATTCCAATTGCATATTGATTGCACATTGAAGCAGTAGCTCTTCTTCTGTGACCAATAAAGATTGCCGTCAATGGCCGGTTTGATGTATGAGCCATTGACAAACCCGCAGCAACCTGGGAAGTTCCCTCCTGTGCCTTCTTCAATCTTGTCCTGAACCTTTTTCATCTCATGTGCTTCAGTTGGCCACTTGACAAAATCCGCATAGTGGGAGACCATGAGCGCCCTGATCACTCTCCACAGGTACAAATGAACCGTACCATCACCAACACCCAATAGTGTCAAAGACCGGACAGTGGACTGGTCTGAGCAACCCATTTTGAAGAGTGCAACTGCCAGTTGAGTTGCTGCTGGGGCCTGTTGATGGTAAGACTCATTTTGAAAAACCTCGTTGTCCTGTATCAAGTTGGCAATCTGCATGAACGGATACTTGTTCATCCTGAAATGAGATTGAAATCTGTCTTCCAGAAACTCATCCAACATGTATAACTGTAGGGGCCCCTCAACCCTTGGTATGGTTGTACGTGGACTCAGGTACCTACAGGCCTGTCCATACTTGAGAACGTTGAGCAAAGTTTCCATGTATTCATTGTTGTTGTTGTCACAGACATCACTACTACTACTACTGTTTGATGGTAGCAGTGTTGGCTCTTCTTCAATGAACTTGAGGACGGCCATGTCCTTGACCTGCTTTAGTATAATTTGCTTCTGAGACGGTCAGGGCATCACTACTGATATGGTAGGCTTGGTGTGCATTGATGATTGGGCATAAGTAGTAAGTATTTTGAGAAGATCATTTGAAGAATGTCTTTGCAATGATAAAAAATGTTGCACGCATGTGACTGATTGCTGCAAGCTAAAGCCAATGCTAAGCTCAGCTAAGATATAAGAAGATACAAAAAGGGACATTCAGAATTCTGAGCTGTTATGGAGGTTTCAAAGGACCTTAAAACAGGATATCTAAGCTAAGGTCACAAAATTGATACTTGAATACCCTTAATGGCAACCTTTACCCCATCTTTCTACTGCTCTGGTCCCACTTTCCTCTAGTCTTCTTTTCTTTTTCTGGTGCCTACAAGACCTCTGCAAGATTTCTACCATCTCATCTCATCCCATTGAATCTTGGAGCTAGAAGGTTGGAAGTCTTGTTGAGTATTCTTGTTCTTCATTTCATTTGGGAGTCATCTTTAATTACATTCTACCTCCAGATCCTTCACTGAGAAGATCTGTTTTCATTACCTGACTCCCAAATCACTTCAATTTCATTGGTGGACTTTTGTTTTTGCTCCACAGTTGTAACATTGTTCTAGTGCAACTTTATGATGATGATAAATACCAGGGCAAATCCAGGAGTTTGGAGTACCTTCTCCAACCTTGGATCCCCAAGTCATTACATTGGAAAGTTCCCTGACTCAAAGTCTACAAGTCCAACACCTTCAACTATTATCAACATCAACACTTAACTGCTCTGAGATTGGTAAAGTACTTGATCAAGATAATCCTTTGCTGAACTGGGAAACAAAACAAATTCAGTTGCAAAGCTTTGACAGAGGTAACTCTGCCATAACTTAACAGGTACAAGGAAAAGGAATGTAATAGGATAACAATCACCCAGAGATCAGATTCAGTAAAGGTATCAAGCCACAAGTTCAGCAGTCCAAAGTCCAACTCAGAAACCCAAGACTCAAGCAGAGAGACCAAGTTTAAGCAAGGAGTCATTGAAGATCAGGATTGACTGAGAAGCTTGCTGAATCCAAGAGAGAGCCAAGTCTTCTAGCGTTACCTTCAGATCAATAGACTGGCACAACTAAAGTTTGCTCCATTGACCTTGTGTTTACTGTTGTTGCTTTGACAGAGCTCACTGTACTGACAAGTGTCTTGTTCAGACTTCTATTTTCTTTTCTTTTTTTTTGGTTTCTCACAGAGCAACCACCTGAACCCCACACTGGATATACCCGGGCTGAGACACAGGAAGCTTGGGAAGATGCTGCAGAAGAGCTGGTCAGGGGAAGATGAAGATGGAGAGGGCGGCCCAGTTGTTCTGGATGTCAGGTTGTCAGAGTTTGATTTAAGCTTTGCTATGGTGTAAGTCACATTGAGACAACTAATTTTGCGCATCTGAGGACCCCTTGCGCAAAACCCTACTCCTCATGCCACGATGACTTCTAAGCTAAAAGGATTCCTAGGAAACACTCCTGAGAGTTGCCGGAACAAATCCCAGGGACTCTTTTGGCCCGGCAACCCCCGGTTCCCAAGTTATTAATTTTGGTTCCACCAGATGTGGCGGGGGGGTTAGTGGCCCATTAACATTGTTTACTTTGTCATGTTTATTTACTTTTTCAGTGAAAGTTCACCAGTAGGGGGTTGTTTGATATTCAAAATATTGCTCTCTCATGGCTTTTTGACCTCAGTCATCCGCCCATTTTGTTGAAGGAATCTTCATTACTTGTTGTGTACTTGTAACGTTCACTGCTGCACACTTTTGATCAGTACTTATGGATTTGACACTTGACTCCCAAAACCATGCCTCAACCCAACAAACAACAGATTTCCCATTGATTGAATGTACTCAAAAGGAGAAAACATTCTCAAAGGGCTGTTGCTTTGGCAGAGCCAGTCGTTACGGAAACCATAGGTAACAATGCCATCATTTTGACCATTAGTGATGAAGACAAGGTCATGCCCATTGAGGATCCTGGCTTCACCATCTTGACTGAGGATGATGATCTTCTTTCTGAATCTGGATGTAGCTCAACGGATTTGTCTCCCAAACAGGACTACAACTACAAATTTGGATTGGAAGTAGGCTGGGAGACCTTGTCCAACAACATGGAGCACAAAGCTGAGTTGCTGTTGTCTGACAAAGAAGATGAGACAACCAATACCAAGAATCCTGATGCAGTGACGAAAGCCGTTGTGGTGAGCTTAAACCGTTGTCCCTCATTGACAAACACTCAGGCTAATCATTACCTGATCTTGCCACACAAACAAAACAACTTGGAATCGGAATTATCGGATTTGAACTTCTACTGGATCACCCTCATTGTTTTCCTTTTGTTCTTTTGGCTAAACCTCAATTGTTTACCCTATCTCTGGATCCACTGGCCAATCCACCATTGATTACCAACCTGATCCATCAACACAATAAACCAACTCTTCTCCTTGGCAAACTCTGTTCTCTTTTGTTCTTGGAATTCTCTATTGTCCTTGAACTCTAACTTTCCATCTGGGCTTGGCATGGTTATGGCTTGGCAGTTCTGAACATGTATTTAGTGTGGACAAATATTGTTCCCCTCTTGATAACTTTTGTCCTACAATGCAAGGCAATTAGGAGTTTGACTTTACTTTTCAGCATTCAACTTTTCAACTAACAAGTTAGGAAATCCGGTTGAAGTTAGGACCTTCAGCACAAAACCCAGATTCGAATTTACAAGTAAGTAGCAAGTAGAGGAGAACTCTACTTGAACAGATAAAGGTAGGACTTTTGCAGAAGACTGGAAGGTTGCAGCAAGCTAGGAAGAGTTACGGATTGAGGTTGTAGATATTCAGAGAGCCAGAGCGCCTTGTATTGCCCATTGCCTGACCTTACCAGTAGGACTGGACTGCAGCATCTTGTGATTAGTCTTATCGATCTTGAATATTGATTTGAAGTACCTGAAGTACTTGCACAACTGTTTATTTAACTTGTCACATAATTGGACTTGTCTTTCATTGACTTGATCTTTTAGTGGAGTTCAAAGTTGACTTGTGCGCGGGATCTTGCGCACAAATCCGCGCACAATCCGGCACAACCGCGCACAGGGTCTGGACCTGTGCACGGAGGTCATTTGTGCGCGGCTTAAAGATACAGTAAGAATGACCGTCAATACGATGCAAAGCAGCGCACGCACAAATCCGCGCACAGGTCACTCAAAGCTGACCATCACTTTCCGGGCCGCGCACAACCAACTTTGAACTCCACTTTTGTTTGAACCTTTGCACTCTGTAAAGATTCGTGCAGAGTTGCCTCTGTACAGTCCTTTACAACTAAATTTGTTTGTTTCCCAGTTCAGCAGAGTAAAATTCCTGATCAACAATTGTCAAAGACAAAGTAGAAGTTATATCAAGAACAAGTGAAGAAGTTGGTGGTTAGGATTTGGAAAGGAGAAGTTGAAGAGTGAAGTCAAAAGTTTTCCAGTTGTAATGACCTGGGTTCCAAAAGAGAGGAGAAGGTACTCCAAACTCTTGGATTTGCCCAGCTATTTATCTTCATCAGGTTTGGCACTAAAATACAATTACATGAGCACAATACAATAAATAGAACTGCATGACCAAGCAGAAGTGAAAATAGATGGTCATGACAAAGCAGAAGTGGTCACTTGACTTGAAAAAAGGTCAAGTGACTTGTTAAAATAGAAAGAAAGAAAGAAAATAGCAAACCGATTCCATAAGCGAGTGGGGCAGCAGTCCATTAAAAGATTTGAGTCCGAGAAAGGGATAGGGACAGCAGGGGGCCAGGTGTGGGACACCTGGTGGAGAGGGAGGAAGGAGTGGGGCCGTGTGGCTGTGGCAGGTAAAGGGTTGTCAGCAGGGCAATCCTTTACACACTCATTGCCTTTTGACTTGTTCAATTGTGTGTACAACTTTATTACCATCTTTTACCTTTGTGTCTTATTACACAACCCCCTGCCCACACCGTACCAGAGGGAGGCACTAGCCAGAGCCTCAAAGCCACCCCGTTCACTGCAGCAGCTGGCAAAGGCAAGAAGATTGATTGGGATCTGATTGACGCAGCCGCAAAGAACAAGGGGAAGGCTAAAAGGACGCAACAGCGTCACAGAAAGAAGGAGAGGGATCACCAGAAGTGAGTCAAGCGTCTTCAAACAAGCATGGAAGTCTGGTGAATGACCATTTTGCAAGGACATCTAAGTCACATTGAGAATGGCAAATTTGGCAATGTTCAACACATGCTGATGAAACAGGCTCAAGAGGACAAAGCTGGCACAAGCATCCTGGTCACCTCTCAGTTGTCCCGGTCTCAACACAAGCAAAGACTGCAGGCCAGCCATGCTCTTCACAATGAGTTGAAGAATATAATGTCAAGATGGCATTTGCCAAGGAGCCAACTGCAAACAATCCTGGAGGAACCAGGACCTACTTCAAAAGTGATCTTCAAATGTGATGAACAGGATGGCTCCAGAACCTTTATGGATTGCTTGCAAAGGGAGAGTCCAGAATGTCAGCAGCTCAGCAAGTTGCAAAAACCATTGGGCTGGGAACATGGTATGGACCTTGGTGCATTTGATTGTGGGCAAGAACTTTTGAGACAGAATCTTGTGTTCCTACCTCACAGAAAGGGAGGGCGGTTTTGACTTTGACCATGCTCAATGATCCCAAGATCCGACTCACAGCACGTTGTTTTCTGAGGAGCAATAGATGGGCAACGGATCCTCAAAAGTTTGCAAAGTTTGTGAATCAAGAAATGACAAAAGAGCTTGCCGACAAGTATTATAAGGACCCCGCAGAAGGCAAGATGCCAGCAGGCCTGGCAAAATACATGACGGAGTTGGTCCTTCCTGAACGTGGGATCAAACTGCTTAAACCTCTCAGTGTCAGGACCGCTTTGAGATGGATGCGCTTGGAAGGTTTTGAGTACAAAACTCACGCCAAAGGTGTTTTTGTTGATGCCCACAAACAACCAGATGTTGTCAATTATTGTCATTTTCAATGATATCTCACAAAGTATTCGTTCAATCTCTATGAAACATTGATCTCCATGTGCCCCAAGACTGTCATAAACCATTCCACTTGTCAAAACTTTGCTATCTGCTCTGGTCAGGGAGATAATCATGATAAACTGTTTGGACCCCCAAACTATTGCAAATAACAGGATGATTATTGCAAATGGATGTTGTGTCCCTACAATATTGTGTCGTGTCCCTATGTTGACCCTAATTTTAATATTCCGGCCAGTCAACAAGGAACCTGAACCAATACACCCGTCACACTGTGTTCAAGAGCTTGCCCATATCCTTTGGCAAGACCACCAACGACTTCAAGCTTGATGCAGCCATCACGATACGGTGTTTTGGGTCAGTAGGGTGCTTGATTGTATCATGTATGATAATTGCATCTGTATGACTGTATTCCCAAAAAATAAACAGACCACATGTGTTGTGCTTCTTGTTTACAAAGTCATCTCTCATAGGCGGCTTGCTTGACTAGTAGTGTAATAGCCGGCAGGTCGTCAAGTATCCGTCCAACCCCTGAACCCCTGGATCTAACCCTGAAAACGCGAGGACCCGCGGTTCTACGCGTAAATCTTTGTATATCTTTGTATATCTTTTTATTTTGCCAATGATCTTTGATGAGGACTGCCCGCAAGGCTCATACCATCATTTGAGCAGGCGCTGTGCGTGCCAGGCGCAGCTTGCGGGCTGTGTCCTGAAAGTTAAGGTGCTGCCCCAGTCTGCCAGCACATCCTTTGAGCCTGCAGAATGTAAACAATACTTTACTGTACTACTGGTAGCAACAGAATCATCATGTAATCCTCTCAACTGCTCTCTCCTTATGCTATCCTGGAGTCTCAGGGCTCCAGGTGGCCTCTACAGCACACCATGTATCATGTAAATCAAGTATGACTTCTTTGGTGCATTGATTCCATTGTCTACATGTTTTCAAATGGGCTTCCTTGTTGCTTGTCGCTTGGTGCTCATTGCCTGTTGCTTGCTGGTACCCAAGCAAGGCTCAAGTGTCAGAGTGGGCAGTCAAGAGCAGAAACCAATCTTACTGCACAAGTGTTTACAGTAAGGGTATTCAGACTGTGATTTCAAGTCCTTAGCTTAGCTTAGCTTACCTCCACCTCAAAATGAGGAACCAATTAGAAAAGCAGGCGCGCGCGGGCTAAGCTTAGCTTAGCTTAGCAAACCAAGTACCAAAATCAATAGATGGTTTGCTAAGCTTAGCCCTGCGTCCACTTGTTTTGCGCATTTCAGCATGTTCTTTTGTTCTTTCAGCGCAATCATTTTGTATGATTGTCACAAGAGAAAATAGAGTCATGAATGGTTGTCAGGGATGTCAAGTCAGGCAGCCCCATGATGAGAAAAAGCATTTTGAAGGTAACAAGTGCTAAACTAACAAACAAAACACAAAACAGGGATTCAGACCTGACAATCCACTTTGGGCCCAAAAGTGGAGGTAAGCTAAGGATTCAAGATCCCAGTCTAAATACCCTTAGTACTCTGGTTTGGTCCTGGATGCTGTTTTGGGCACTTCAAATGCTTGAATACTACTGCTATTTGCATTGAGAGCAAGTAAGCTGAGCTACAGCAGCACCCTGATACCCTGATAGCCGGATATGAGTTTTTTGGCATACCATATTCTGTTTTGTGCATTTTTGAGTGGTTTGGGGCATAACAAAAGATCTGCCGCCATGCAGCTCAAAAAATGAGAAATTTGAATTTTGGTTTTCTTGAATTTTGAAAATGTGGCGCGCGTTGGTTGTCTCAAGGTGACTTGCACCACAAAGCAGGGTCCAATGCATGATGAGCAAACTCATGCACAAAAGGTACATCAAATGGCTGACGCAGGTCAAGTGGAAGATTGTCATCAAAATCCAGGGTGAGCCTGAGAATAAGAGTGGGTAAGATGTTAAATATTCAAGGTCTCATACCCATGGCATGATAGCACCATGGAGAGAAAATTGCTGATATGGCAGGACTCACTGAGCAGGCAGTGAGGCAACATCATTGTCATATAACCCAACTTCTGCAAAACCATCTCCAAAGTCCTTGAAGCCCCATTTTGATCTGTGGTTCAGAGGTCTCATCCCTTGCTATGGGATCTATGTTCACACATGAGATTTAGATCTTGTCTTCTGAGCCTTTGAATAGCAAAAGCACAAAGGCATACCTCTGTTTAGAAATCACCACAGTCTTGGGTGCACTCACAGTTGAAGATGCCTGGACAGGCTTGACAGTTGGCTGGGGCTGACAGTCATCATTAACAGGAAAGGTAACAATGTGCCCAGCCCAGGTTCTACAATTACTCTGCATCACACACTTATGAGGTCAACAATCCAGCAGGCAGCTCAATCAAAACTATCTTGTTGTTGTCAATGGCCTATCCTGGCAAGTTCTGTACATGAGGTTCATTGTTTTCTCAATCACAGTAGAAAGGTCCTTCTGGCTTCCTCCCATACACTGCTTCAGAACTTGATGCATGCCCTCTACTCTTGGGGTGTTCACCTGCTTGTAGTGAGTGTAGTCCTTGACCCAAGCTGATACAAAAAGCTCTTTGTGATCCAGCCAGGTCAATGCATATTCCATAGCCTCCAGAGCATCAGTGAAATCATCTTGCATGCTTTCCACAGCCAATTCAAAACTTCTGGGGTAGAAGACTTCACTAGCAAGGCCCAACACCTTTCAAACTCTTTCTTCTTTTCAGCCCCACCCTATGGAAAGTTGGTTTTTGCAAGGATGTTCTTGTTGATGTGCCAATGGCAAAGTATGTTTTGACAATCTGGGAAAACTGTTTCAATTGCTTGCATCAAAAGCCAATTCATGGTTGGTCACAATGATTCCAGGAGAATACTCTTTGCCCAAAAGTTCTCTGGAAGCTGACAAAGCCTTGATGTAGAACTCTGTTGTCTCCTTGACCATGAAGCAGGCGCTGGCAAAGAATGACTTTGCTGGGGCACTCTTCATTAGGGGAGTTCAAAGTAGGCAATCATGTGCAATGCAACATGGTTGCATTGAGGTCTAGGCCCAATTCACGCAATGCAATGCGCAACACAGAAGCTGAGAAATGCCAGAACTCAATCATTGTCATTTATGTGAACTTGCTCTTGCTCACCAGCAGACAACTTTCCAACTATTCATCCATCAGTAAACTTTCTGCTACTCAGTACAGATTGAATCAAAATACCATTTCAAAGAACTTGTCAAGCCACTGGCAAGGAGGCAGGTGCACAACATCCTGCTGTGTCTCTTACGTGCCCCTATTCTCTGACTTTAGAGCATTGGAACTGTGCAAGATGATTGATGGGTTTCCATATTTGCAGAAGGATAGTATAGTACAATGATCAACTCTGTAAAGGTAGTGTGAGGGTAGCGGAGGGTACTAGCTCACAGATTGGTATGGACGCGTCAAACTTAAGTCTAGATCAAAGTAACACACTCCTGCAGTTCCTGCACTTGATTCCCACTCACAACTTGGGCTGGAGAGCACTAAGCCAGGAGTCAATGACCAGCTTGAGACAGCTGGACCCCTGGCCCTGAAGTCTGCTGCTTGGCCTTGGCCACCCCTCTTTGGACTCAGCAAGACATGCACCTGCTTGACAAGGAACTGGGTCAGATCTGGAATTGCCAACCAACCCTACTGTGATGGCTGAAAGCATCTTGTTAGATTGGATGGTGGAGGACAGTAACATGGTATGCATGAGAGAATCACAGATTGGAGGCCAACAATCATCCTTTCATATCAATCCAGCAACGCCCCATCACAGATCTCAGATACCATCTTATGAACTGATCTCATCTCCTGCTATACAAGAAATCAACTCCCAACCTTTGTTGAGAATAGGAACCTCAAGCCTACAACACTTGACAACAGACAGGACTCTCGCAAGTTTTTTTAATGCCTCCCAAGAAGAAACCCAATGCCAACAATGCAACCAGAGCCTGCTTGACTAGAGCTTGACAACCACCACAGAGGGGAGCAGGGAAACAGCCTTGACTTGCGCATGACAAACCATGCTTGGCACACATTCTTATAACAAGCAAGACTTATGACCAATCAATAGACAAACAAGAAACTAATTTAAACACTGAGGAATATCATCCTTCAGAATCCAATACAGCTGGAGATTAAGAGACTTATTGGCAAAAGCCTTAAACAAAAAAACAAGAATACAAGAGATGCAAAATCATGACAAGAAACAAAAAGTTGGAGCATGTCAAGAGAGAAGAGCAACTTGGTCTTTGCATCAAGGGAGTGTTGTGCATCAGGGTGGTTGGATGATTTGTCCTCTGACATCAAGGACAACAAATCCGAGCCCAAGAGCAACATTCTACCCGGTCTCTAAAATCTTCAGATCAATTGTACTGCCTTTCATCATGACAAGATGACCAACAACTACATTATGTCATTGATATATGTAAAGGATTGCCCTGCTGACGACCCTTTACCTGCCACAGCCACATGGCCCCACTCCTTCCTCCCTCTCCACCAGGTGTCCCACACCTGCCTCCTGCTGCTTGTATCCCTTTCTTGGACTTAAATCTCTTAATGGACTGCTGCCCCACTTGCTTATGGAATTGGTTTGCTATTTTCTCTCTTTCTTTCTATTTTCAACAAGTCACTTGACCTTTTTTCAAGTCAAGTGACCACTTCTGCTTTGTCATAACCATCTGTTTTCACTTCTGCTTGGTCATGCAGTTCTATTTAGGGACCACCTACAGGGAAACCGCCCCACGTGGGAAATTGCAAATATAAGGGCGGTTTCCAGCTAGATTGTAGAAACCGCCTAACCCTAGTAGTAGTGAGGGGAAACCGCCCTGAGAATGAGTAGATTGTATGTCACTACATACAGTAAGTACATGTACCATTATACCATTACACCATTCACCTCACTTGAATGCAAAAGTCTAACATCTCAGTTGTTGTAACAAGCATTGGTGAGTTCAACCTCAGTCTTTCAATTGTTCTCACACAAACCTATTGAACGTCCAACTGATATTTGCATAGATGACAGGTTACTTGTACATTCAACCATCTACTATACATTGCATTGTCATCAATTTGAGCAAAATCTTCACAGCGTGAAGTCATATTCTGCAATGGCCTTTCTGAACTCGGCGTCCTTGATGCAAACATGCCGCCAATGTCTATCCGTGTACAGGAGCCCTAGCAAGCCTGGACCAGACGTGCTCAAGATCAGTGATTGCACTGTTGCCTTCAATTCTTTCCTGTCCCTAATTGCGGTAGCCAGCCTGCTTGGTGGTGTGACAATGACAAGGCCCTGAAATGTGAAGGATATGACAGTCACGTCATAGCAATCAGCTGTCAACTGAAAGTGGTATGAGTCGCAAAACCAGGTTTCTTGGTCCACCCTAGGCATGCTTTCAGGCCCAAGAATCAAAGTACAACGGACGTCCGCCTCGAAGAATGGCAAATAGCCCAACTGGGTCATGTCCTCGAGGCAAGCATGCTTTGCCGTCTGGAACTGTTCCCACAAAGCTATCCGGACCGCGTTGTGCGCGCCAGGCGCAGCTTGCGGGCTGTGTCCTGGAAGTGAAGGTGCTGCCCCAGCCTGCCAGCACATCCTTTGAGCCTGCAGAATGTAAACA
>BCJK01000008.1:0-168234 GCA_039545395.1 Filobasidium uniguttulatum | reverse complement strand
CAGAATGTAAACAATAGTTACTGTACTACTGATAGACATACAATCATCATGTAATCCCTGCAACTGCCCTCTCCATATGCTATCCTGGAGTCTCAGGGCTCCAGGTGGCCTCTACAGCGTTCCACTGATTTTTGTTGCCCATTTGGTGAAAGGCTACAGCTCGAAATCCACAATGGCCATCCGGTGTCATATCCGTGATCCATTTGCAATGCAGACCAATCTTTTTCTGGGAAGCGTCGTTCTTTCTGCTACCAGTGACCTCGACATCTGTCTCTGTAGTCTTGGATCCAAAATCTGCCCCCTTGGCTCTTGGATGTTTCCTGACGGGGCTTGATTTTTTGTTTCGATGGAATCGTGCATTGTGACCTGTTTGTTTGCAAACAGTGCAGGTCCTCTTCCTTTGTTTCCTACCCTCTGCCTTCTCATCATTTGCCTGGACATGCTCGAATAGACTGGGATCCCTCTTAGTCGAGCTTGTTGAGGCATGACTCGGTTTTGCATCGATTGACTTTGGCCGGTTCAATGCTCCACACGGTGTGGTGAGTCAGAACCGTTCGACCCTTGTGCCCACACAAGTCGACCCTTGACAACAGTACTAACACGCGCCCTCGCTGTTACTCTACTCTCTCCTGCTGCTCGCTCTTCAACCGCTCGCCCTCAGCTCTCCTCTCTCGAATGTGGACGCCCTCGTCAACACCAGCAAGGTCGCCCTCGACCCTTGCCTTCTTGTCTTCTCCCTTCTCTCTCCCTCCCTTGCCCAGTCGCCCACGACTCGCGCGCTCTTTGGACGCATCGCCCCCCGTCCCTCTCCTAAGCCTGAGTCGCCCTCGACTCTCGCGCACTTCGGACGCATCGCCCTCCCCCGCGTCTCGCCTTGTCGCCCTCGACTGGCTCTCCTCCCTTCTCTGTCTGTCCTTGACTGACCTTCTCTCTTGTTTTCTTGCCAGCAAGCGCCCACGCTGTTGCGCTTCTTCTTGTCTCTGCCACCTTCTCCCTCAGGTTCTGACACCTCCTGTGAGTCCAGCGCCCACGCTTTGACTTGTCAATGGTGTCCCCTGCGAGTTGTATTAGTGTAGTGAGAGTATCAGATCATCTTGTGGGGTTAATACCAGTTTCAGTTCAAGTTCAGTTCAAGTTCCAGTTCCAGTGCTCATTCGTTCAACGCTCGTATCGACAAAGTAGGACATAGCCCTTTCGCCAGAAGCTCCGTTCACCTAGAAGAAAAGAGACAAGTCCTGCTGACTTGCTCAACTTGGGGAATCGTTTGCAAGACTAGAGCTAGAGTACCGAAACCTCGAAGTCTCGTTCGTTCTACAAGCCTCTCAATTGTCGTATTCCTGCGACACCGCCGTCGGCATCCCACAACGGTCTTCCTTTGCTTTGCACATAGGAAGGATTCAGAATTGCAGGTTGCAAGGGAGTCGGATTCAATTCGGAGTTGCTGGTTATCTCTTGCGGTCTTGGAGGATCTAGATGCCACTGTACGTCAATTTCCTCCAGGGGAATGGGAACAACAGTCTCTTCTGACAACCACCGAAGTATCATGTGAAAGCATGGGAGACCCAGCGGTCTCATACAGCACATGTCTGGACTTGGGCTCAAGACAGGATCCTCGGGCTTTCCATCTGACAAATCTGCATTGTTGGCTGATCCACAAAGAGTGTTGGCCTTCTCATAGGTATGTTTGAGCTTTCTCAATGCATACATGGAGATTTTACCCCAAAGCTGTTTTCAGTCAGGGACACAATATGTTAACATCATTCACCGTGAACAACGCTTTATATTGAAAAGGCCCACCAAATCAAACAGGCCAGCAGGCGACTCCATAGTAGTTATCTTGTYGGTGTTAATYGCGACTTCGGCACTGCTATGKGTCTCTCTCATCAGGGCAACAATCTGCTCCACTGCTCCAAACAAGTTCCTGGTACTGGTCAGAAGTCTCCTTTTGAGAGCACRATGTGAGCTCTCCACTCTGGACGTATTGACCTGGTCATAGTGGATATGTTTGTCCACCCAAGCTRAGACAAACATCTCTCRATAATCCAGCCATCCRAAGGCGTAATCTACCRACRCGGGTGCATCAGCAAAGTCCGCCTCGAGACGTTCCCATGCGGCAGCAAGGTCATCTTCAGTCTTTGACAGGACAAGACGGTTCCATTGGCCAAGGAAAGCATCTYGTTGCTCAGTACCACCCGGGAATTTGGTTTTGGCAAGAATGTTTTTATTGATGTGCCAGCGGCACAACATGTTCTTGGCCTCAGGGAAGACGTCGGCAATCGAGTTCATCAATGCCTTTTTGCGGTCCGTCACAAAGACTCGGGGTAGGCAGCTATTGCCAAGATACTCTCCAAATGTCTCCAGAGCTGCTGTATAGAATTCCTTGGTCTCTTTCGCCATGAAACACGCTGCTGCGGTGAATGTCAACCCGGTCAATGTCAAGCCAACAATGTGAAGTAACGGCATGTGCCACATGTTGGTTTTGTAGGTACAGTCGGCCAGGAACACTCAATGATACCACTTGGCATACTCCACTGACTCCTTTGTCGTCACAAACAATTGAGTGACCTCTCCGGTGTCGCTTTGCCAGACTCTGTGAGGAATGCCGAATTGGACAAGTCAATCCACAATTGAAGCAGTTGGGTTGGTGGAGGTGAGTGTTTCCAGTCTCATCCTACTCTTCTCATTGTCGACTTGTTTCGGTATGACATGGCAGCTGGAGTCTTCGGCACGTAACCTTACAGCGATAGCTTTGGCAGGAACACTCAATCCCGCCAAGTCCCAAACTTCTAGCCTCTGAGCATCAGTCAGTTGGCGGTTGGTCGGGTAGCTAGAAGCAAGAACTGGGCCATGGTTATGGAGACCATGGCTCACATGGAATGTCCAGATGCCTTGTTTTGGGTGACCAGGAGGGTATTGGCTTGCATACAACCTGAAAGGGCAGCCACATTTCTGGGTAACAACATCTTTGAATCGCTTGTATTTCAATGACTCGTGAGTGTCTTCATGCTTGCCAGCTCGCCCACAAACAATCATGACAGCCCTGATTTCACGTGTTTTACTGTAGTTACGGCTGGCTCGCCATATGCCAAATCCATGTGCAGCAGTGAATCGATTGATGTGATTGTAGATTTGTTTGTGAGCATTTGGGCCATGACTCTCTATGATATCGGGCGTTCCAAGATCGTAGACCCCTTCAATAATAGGTACAACATTTGAGAAATCAGGGCGGGATTGTAGATTATGCTGTAGTGAAACTATCAACAATTTCGGTACGGTTTTCAATGGAGACGCTTGACTTGGAGAGACTCGAGCTGGAGGAGATGACTGTGAGGCAAAAGCAAGGGGAGCTGCAGCCTTGGATTGAATGTTGATCTCAGCGCGCATTTGCTGGATTAGAGACCAAGCCTGCCAATGAAGAATATCCCATTGCTTTTCCAATGTTTCAACCTTTGAGGGCTGACGGTTCTTGTACGACTATCGCACAGGACAAGAGGTCAAGCCGACTGGATAGATCTGCGCAATGGAGACAATTTGTTACACACCATAGGAAGGGATTGAGCTTGCGTCACCAGCGTCTGGGGAGGCTCAGTCTGGGATTGCAGCGCCTCAGGTCGGTTGACAGGGAGGCTGGCATGCAAGGCACGTCTAGGAACAGCCATTTCACCCAAGGAACAGCCATTTCACCCAAGGAACAGCCATTTCACCCAGCTTGGGAAGCACCTCATCCTCAGATGTGTCGGACACCCCATCAAGACTCTTGTCTTTGCTCAAGCTTGGCAAGCTCAACGACTTCAGGGCGTCGATAGCTTGGCTGTGGTCAAGACTTTGAGTATAAGACGTGGCCCAGGCAGCAAGAGAGTGATTCATGGTATTTGTGGTGGTTGTGGTGGTTCCGTGATTGTGAAAGGTGGTGTCTCAAAAGCTCAAGAACAAATGAACGTCAAAATGAACATTGTATGTTAAGTGACAATCTACTCATTCTTAGGGCGGTTTCCCCTCACTACTACTAGGGTTAGGCGGTTTCTACAATCTAGCTGGAAACCGCCCTTATATTTGCAATTTCCCATGTGGGGCGGTTTCCCCATAGGTGATCCCTTCTATTTATTGTATTGTGCTCATGTAATCATATTTTAGTGCCAAACCTGATGAAGATAAATAGCTGGGCAAATCCCAGAGTTTGGAGTACCTTCTCCTCACTTTTGGAACCCAGGTCATTACAACTGGAAAACTTTTGACTTCACTCTTCAGCTTCTCCTTTCCAAATCCCAACCTCCAACTTCTTCACTTGTTCTTGATATAACTTCTACTTTGTCTTTGACAATTGTTGATCAGGAATTTTACTCTGCTGAACTGGGAAACAAACAAATTTAGTTGTAAAGGACTGTACAGAGGCAACTCTGCACAAATCTTTACAATATACAACAATCGAGAACACTGTACTTAGTACATACAGTACTGTTTCTATCTAGCAATGTCCCTCTTGTAATGGCATCTTTGAGCCCTCTTGCAAACATATCTTCTCTTTTCAGTGTCTCTCTTGGCTGCACCATTGCCTGATGCTCTTGCAGCCAAAGCTGGCTCTTTCT
The DNA here is from genome assembly GCA_039545395.1 of Filobasidium uniguttulatum. Taxonomy (NCBI): domain Eukaryota; kingdom Fungi; phylum Basidiomycota; class Tremellomycetes; order Filobasidiales; family Filobasidiaceae; genus Filobasidium; species Filobasidium uniguttulatum. Next base: position 163,648 of record BCJK01000008.1, on the reverse strand, counting down.
GGTGATCTCACGTTCCATGGCAAGCCATTGTTCTTGAGTCCTAAAGTTGTCCTCCTCTGCTCATTGAATCAAAAAATTGAGGAGGAACATGCAGGCATGTATCCATCTCCAGGCTCAATCCAAATCAGATTGGCCATTGATCATCACTCCCAGGCTATTCAAGGACAAAAAATGATTCTTCAATTGCTCAATGGCAATCTGTGTCCTTGCAAAGTGAAAGTTGAATTTTGCCTTTTCCCTCAGAAAAATGTCCTGCCAAGGTTGCAACTTGTATGGCCTGAGCAAAGGCAGCATCACCCATCACCCATTCTCCACTGGAGAAATGGTGCTTGGCATTGGTATAAAGAGGTGTGTCCTTGAACATGCAGGAGTCATGAGGAGAGCCAGGAAAGGCAAGGTTGATGAGTTGGAAGTCTTTGTGTATGTTGCACATGGCAAAGACTGCAAAACCATAGTGTTGGAAACTAAGCTCTTGCGTTGTAGAGGCCACCTGGAGCCCTGAGACTCCAGGATAGCATAGGGGGAGAGCAGTTGCAAGGATTACATGATGATTCTGTTGCTACCAGTAGTACAGTAAAGTATTGTTTACATTCTGCAGGCTCAAAGGATGTGCTGGCAGACTGGGGCAGCACCTTAACTTCCAGGACACAGCCCGCAAGCTGCGCCTGGCGCGCACAGCGTATCCACCTTATCCACTATCAAATCCCTTTTGTTCAAGGCATAAGGACATAAACCTACAATGCCGCCCCATTGCTTAACACTCCAGACTGGTCTGTTGTTTCTCCTTACAACACTGCCCACAAGGAGTATACAAGTATATATAGGGCAACCCTAGGGAAAGCACGCCTTTCCCTAACCAGAGCACGCCCCCCAATAAATACCTGTTAATTTATCCCCAAGGGGAGCATGCCCCATTATATTTTGTGTGGTAGATCAACAATGAACATAATGTAAACAGACCCTGAACAATGTCACCCTGCTTTCACTACATCACCTATAGGCAAGCTTTGACTTCTTACAATGCATTCAGCTTCTTCAGCAATGGAACCCACCTCAGTTAGAGCTGAGCAAACCCCCAAAGAACCTTCTGTGCTTGTTCAAAAAATTGCCAGACCTTCAAATATCTACTTCTAGGTGTCTTGTCTGAGGTGACCCAAAGCCCGGTAGAACCCATGGATATGCACCTGGATGAAATGGTGACTGTGAGTCTGTATGAGAGGTTGTGATAAGCCAGGCCTAATAATGAAGTGACCTTCCGTCATCTAGGTATCCCTCAAATGGTTGCAGGACACTGTGACTAACATCAACTCAAGAATTGGCAGCATGGATTGCCAAATCTCTCAGATCTTGGCCATGCTTGAGAATCTCACCACTGCAAAGAGTGTTGGGGATGAGAATCCAACCAAAGCACTGACTGCTGCTGTTCCCTTGGCCACTATGACATCCAGCAACCACAGAGTCGTCCTCCGTGACTCTGGAATGCCCATGGACAAGCAAAAAGGAACAGAGCACAAAGCCGTTGTGGTAAGTAGTACCACTATCCAGTCCCACATAGCTCATGATCTTGGTGCGCCCACCATCAAGCTTTTTGAAGACCTGGATGACTTGATGCAATAAGTGGACAAGGTTGCCGCAGAGAACAGATACAGTGTCAGAAAAGCCAATTGAGTTACAAGCAAGACTGGAGCTCTACAAAGCTTCTACATTTGATGTGCACACAGTGACAAGTACGCCGCAACACATGCAGGGGTTGTCATCCATTGCCAATGAGAGCGGTGCAGCTGAAAACAGGGTTGCCCTTTCAAACTTTACGCTCATTGCTATTGTTTCCTGAGAGACCATAGGTGGGAGCTTGAAGTAAGGGAGTCACATCACAACCATGCAAGTGATTTGGCTAGTGTCTATCCTGTTAACTGTAGACTCAATTTGGCAACCTGGGAGAAGATTTGTTCTCTTGACCAGCTTGGCCTCAAAAACTCTCAAATTGCTGCAGCCATTCAAAAGGAAAGCCCTCACACTATTCCCAAGCAGGTAGAGAGCGCAAGGGTCCTAATCCCACAGCCTCAATCTTGATGTACCTACAGGAGAAAGGCTTGGCATGACAATGACAATGTGTTGACCCAACTTTTTGTGACAAGCAAAAACTTGCTGCAGCTTGCCAAGCAATATGGCCAAGTGATGCTGTTGGACTGCACATACAAAACTAACAAGCATTGCCTACCGTTGCTTCAGATAGCTGGAGCTACCAGCACTCATCAAATGTTCACAGTGGCTGTCTGTTTCCTGATTCAAGAGAAGGAACACTGCTATCAGGAGGCTCTTGAGACTTTGAAACACTTCCTTGGGGACCATACCCCTAAAATTTTTGTGACGGACCATGAAAAGGGACTCATGAATGCTCTCAATTCCGTTTTTCTGGAAGCTCATCAAATCTTGTGCCTGTGGCATATCAAAATGAACATTTTGGCAAAACATAAGGGCAACTTTCCGGGCACCAGAGATGAATGGTCATGATTCATGCAAGGCTGGGAAATCATTGTCAATAGTCAGACGGAGGCCAAACTGATTGAGAACTGTAGGACTTTTGCATATGAATTCCAAGCTCATTTGGCTGCAGTGGCCTACGCCTTGGATTGCATAAGAGGCAAGGATCAAGAAGCAATTGTACATGCCTGGATAAATCAACATACACACTTCAACCTATTCACAACTAGCCATGTTGAGTCTCTTCACCACCATCTGAAAGAAAGATTCCAGCTTGGTATGGGTTTGATTGCCCAGCAGACAACACCATTGAGCGTGGGCCAAGCTTCTGTATGACTTGAGAGGGGATGAGGCATAAATTGAGCTTTGATGTAGGCTATGATATGCGCATATGTCACGACCTGGTTATAAGAGAATAACCAGGGTGGACAAAGAAGGGACTCTGGCCTGACAAGGCAGAGGGACAATGGAGGTGCACAGTCTCACTCTAGGACAATGAAGATATGTCTCAAGGATGAGTGGCAAATGTTGGATGAAGTCAGGATAGGTTGAGGGAAAGTAACATATGATATTAGACTCTTGGGGAAGGTAAGTTCCACAAGGGGGCAAGAAATACAACCCAGAGGGGATTGGTATATATACTAATTGAGAGAGAAGAAGATTGTATGTGTGGGAAAGATTGCTAAGCTGAAAAGTGAAAATAGACTAGTTCCCGACTAATTGTTGGAATGGACCCAAATTGTCCGATGGTGGAAGTATTCTTCCAGATGGTTCCTGAGATCAAGGGAACGCGTATCCCGGCACTAGGGAGTAGCGCCAGATCCTCCAGAGGTCAGGAGACCAGATCCTGACAGCATATATGGCTGGCCACAAGACCTCTGGGGTCAATACCACTCAACTGGACACTTGGTTCCATGTAGGAAATATAATGGGGCATGTTCTCCTTAGGGATAAATTAACGGGTATCTATTGGGGGGCGTGCTCTGGTTAGGGAAAGGCGTGCTTTCCCTAGGGTTTTCCTATATATATCATGAGATTCCTCTCCTCTTTCAATCCCCATACCTTAGTGCTCCTCATCAGATCATCACCTAGTGATACTTTACCATACACCTGAATCCTAGTACTGATCATAGAGGGACCCTGTATAGGACTTGGTTTTCTACACATAGAACCCTTTGTAGTTCCAGGAATTGCCTTTGTCTTCAATGGACAGCTGGTAAGCCAGCAGAACCACTGTTTCATCCTTAATCCCAACACACTGAGCCCCCAGTCTTCTTGAAGCTGTTAATGCTTGTTGGCATTAGACCAGGCAATAAGGTGGTCCAGTGTCTTGGAAATTGCTTTGATGCAACCATTAGTCCAGTTCTTGATGGTTCCCTCTGTCAAATTGGTTTTTGAAATATGACAATACAAAGTCTGCGGAGAGGACCAAATTAACTGTAACTTTCCAGAAACCTTGAACATCTCTGCCAAGGACTTCACAGATGTTCTGTTTCCATCTGTGCCCAGCCTCCTCAACGTCACAAGAAGCTGCTGCCCAGGGTCAGCTTGCAGGACATTGAAGTTGTTGTGGAAGACAGGATGATCCCAGATAATATCCAGAAGACCCTTTGGTCATCCGGGCCTATAAGAGCAGTAATGTATATTCAGGATTCAACATCCAGTCTGTCACAAACTCCAAAGAAATGTATAGCACACCTTTTGCTTGAACCAGGCTTCATCCCTCATCACAAAGTATCATTTCAGCTGGTTGGGTTGAATTTTTGCCAGATAACAATACCTTTCCTGCTTGTAGAAATATTGTGAACTCTGTACATCTTGGAGTTTCCTTCTGAGGATCTTTGAAATCAACCACAGATCTCTGAGAGAGCATTTCTTGAATGTCCTCAGTCAATCTGTCTGGTTGTCCAAGGTCACAGACAATGCTTGAAGCTTGGCAAGTTGGATCTTGATGCGCTTGCAATGCCTGTTGAGCTGACAAATCTTCAGCTTGTGGTCACTGATCTGAGGCATTTTGAATGTATGCTGGGTAAAGCTTAGGGAGGTACTATGGTGAGGTTGCCCCCCTAGAAAATTGCAAATAAAGACAATAGACTATTACTTGCGGATCGCCCTACAATAGCCGGTAGGGCAACCTCTGAGCTTCTAGTTAGATACTGTAGGTCGCCGTTGCTAGGTAGAGGTTGCCCTAGATAATGTACTCTTTGTCTCTTTCCTACTACCATACATATTGTACTGTAGCCCATACGTCCAGACTGTTTGCCAACACTACCACACAACGGAAACATCCAGATGCCCTTGCATATGTCCATGCATACATTTACAAGGTTCTTTTCTCAACAACTGTCAGCGACTTCCCAAGCAATAACTCAGACGCGTCCCGCCTGTCTTCAAGATGTGTTGCTGCAGATTTGTTGAAGTCAATTTTAAGTGGCTCCAATGACCGGGAGTGAAATACAGGCCAATGACCTTTGAAGGAGTGTAGGCCATGCAGAACATCAAGTCCTCTTTAATGGCGGTTAACATCTTCTTGACATCTAGGACTAGCCTGGTATATTGACTGGGTGCCTTTATGACGACAAAGCCCTGCCGGGTCACGGATACGACAAATATGTTGTAACAGTCAGCCGTGAGCTGGAAGTGGAGTGCATCCGAGTACCAAGCGGCTTGATTCAAAAAAGAATATTCACCGGTTTTGGGGTCCTCTAGCAAAGACTTCCAAACCTCTGATACAGGGACATCTTGAGCTGACCAATGTGACATGTCCCGGAGATAACCCTTCTTGAAGCGGGTGAATTGGATCCACAGAGCAAGTCGGACCTCTTTCCACCTCTCTTGATTACCCAACTGCTGATGAGCCACCGCTTGGAAACTGCAATGCCCATCAGCTACAATGGTAGTCAAGAGTTTGGCATTCAGGTCAAATCTTTTTGCTGGCACAATGACAGTATGTCTTGTCACTATCACCTCTTGGTCTGCATCGGAGGGCATCGCTACATCCTTGTCTATTTGCTCCGCAGGGTTTGGATCCGGCTGAGCCACTCGTAGTCTTTTGACATCATCCTTGTTGTCTGTCAAACCAGGTGATTTGCCATGTTTGTCTGGGAACACACGGTCAGTATCCAAGCTTGGGAATTGATTCATCTTGGCTTTATTGCTTACTTTGCTGCTTGCTGGTTCTCGATCTCTTCAGCTCGTTCTCATAGGCCTCATGATTGCAACAATCATGTCCAGGTTTCTTACAGATTGCACAGAGCCGTTTTGGCTTGATACCTGCGGCTGCATCAGCTTCCGCCTGGACATGCTTGAACAGACTGGGATCCCGCTTGGTAGAGTTCTGACTCTTTGTTGCTTCCAAGGGTTTAGGCTTGTTGAGAGCACCCCGAGGCCTTCCTTTGCCACGGACAAATCTGGGATTCAAGATTGTCCAAGCTGATGGCTTGAGGCCATTTTCATGATTGTAGACAAGATCCTGAGGCTGTACAGGATCCAGGTGCCACTGTACATTGATGTCCTCCAGCGGAATTGGTTGCACCGGCTCATTGGACAGCCTTTGGATAATCATGTGGTGACATGGCAGCCCCGGTGGTCTCTTGCAACATTCCAATTCCGATTTGACATCCAAAACAGAGCCCATGTCATCTTGCTTGGCTTTATTGGAAATGGTCGCAACGGCCTTCTCATAAGACTCTATCATCCATCTGAGAGCGTAGAGGGAAATCTTTCCGCAGAGCTGGATGGACCCAAGACCCGTCAGATATGTAAGCCAGGTCGCACTATACTCTGCGTCACACACTTACAAGGTCAAACAATCCAGCAGGCAGCTCAATCGAAACTATCTTGTTGTCGTCAATGGCCTTGTCCTCATCCTGGCAAGTTCCATGCATCAGGTTCATCATTTTTTCAGTCACAGTGAACAGGTCCTTCTGGCTTCCTCCCAAACACTGCTTCAGAACTTGATGCATGCCCTCTACTCTTGAGGTGTTCACCTGCTTGTAGTGAGTGTATTCATCGACCCAAGCTGATACAAAAAGCTCTTTGTAGTCCAGCCAGGTCAATGCATATTCCACAGCCTCCGGAGCATCAGCAAAATCATCTTGCAGGCTTTCCACGGCCAATTCAAGAACCTCTGGAGCAGAAGACTTCACTAGGGAGGCCCAATGCCTTTCGAACTCTTTCTTCCTTTCAGCCCCGCCCTTTGGAAAGTTGGTTTTCGCAAGGATGTTCTTGTTAATGTGCCAATGGCACAGCATGTTTTGGCAATCTGGGAAAACCGTTTCGATTGCTTGCATCAAAGCCAATTCACGGTCGGTCACAATGATTCCAGGAGAATACTGTTTGCCCAAAAAATCTCCGAAAGCTGAGAAAGCCTCGATGTAGAACTCTGTTGTCTCCTTGACCATGAAGCAGGCGCCGGCAATGAATGACCCTCCTGTACAAGTCAAGCCAACAATTTGGAGCAATGGCATTCCCCACCTGTTGGTCTTGTATGTGCAGTCAGCTAGGAACACGCGGTGAAATCTTCTGGCATAATCCAGCATTTCCTCAGTTGTAATAAAGAACTGTGTAAGTTCTCCGGTATTGCTTTGCCAGATCTTATGAGGAAGGTCACATCTTTTGAGCTTGTCCACAATCAATGCAGTAGGGTTTGCCGCTGTCAACTTTCTCAGCCTGTGTCTGCTGTGAATGTTGTGGACCTGCTTCGGGATGAGATGGCTCTCCGGGTTCTCTTCTCGGAACTTCATTACGATGAGCTTTGCAGAAACACCGAGTTCAGACAGCCCTTGAATCTGTTTTTCTTGAGCTTCAGTCAATCGGCGATTTGTTGAATAACAAGAGGCAAGGACCGGGCCGTGGTTGTGCAGGCCATTCTGCACCTGAAAGGTCCAACTGTCACGGAGGGGATACATGTAGCGATGTACGTAGATGGCGAAGGGGCAACTTATTTGTTTTGTCTGTTTCGGTCTCAATCGCCCAAATTTCAAAGACGGATGAGTATCGGAATGTTTGCCCTCTCTGCAGCACCGGATATAACTGGCACGGTGTTCTTTCTTCTTGCTCAAGGAATGGCTGGCCTTACGAATCCCATAACCATGATCAGCGGCAAAACTGTTGATGTAGGTGTATAGTTCTTCAAAGGCACCGGACCCGTCTGCAACCCTGACCTTAGGTGCTCCCAAATCGAAGAGCCCATTCTCATCAGCAGTTACGCTTGAGAACGTGCGCCTGCTTTGCTTGTTCCAAACGTTGCTTTGTTTGGAGAACGGTGCAGGCAGCTCAACATCCTCTTCATCAGGCAGCTGAGGCTGTACACGAGCATCCGTAACGGAGTCTACAACAGGTGAAACGGTCTTTTCCAGGATGCTACGCATCTGATCTTCAGCCTGTCGGGATTGGTGATAAACCTCTTTGATTTCTCGGCAATGCTGAGCCACCATTTGGAGCTTCTCCTGAACACTTTTGTGCCAACGTTCAGCCTCTTGTCTYTGACGAATGATCTTGGCTAGCTGTGTACGCACAAAAAGGTTCTGAAGCCCTTACTGCATGGTAGCTTGTAGCAGGCTCAAAAATACTTACCTCAGGATGCATCACCGATTGAATTGGCTTGATGCCCTCAGAAGACGCCGGATCATCCTTCACCACATTGGCAGCCAAGGTATTGAGGCTGTTGATGTGTTTGAAAAATCGGATGGAACGACGAGAAACTTCCCCCAACTTGGGAAGCTCGTCTTCTGAAACCTCTGACATGTCCACATCGACGGTCGTTGCTTCAAGGGATGTAGTCACGGTTGGGCCCAAGTGCTCTTGAGTGAAAGCTGAGACCCATTGAGCAAGTGTAGAGTTCATGGTAGCTGAGGTTTGATCCTGTGTGTGTGTGTGAAACTACAATAGCACTGATTGTATGCAATACTCAAGCACTCAGAAGTGTCTGTTACGATGTTGATTGAATATCTACCCCAAATAAAATACAATTCATAGCAGAGGTCGCCCTACAATATAGCTGGTAGGGCAATCCGCAAGTAGTAGTCTATTTATTTGCAATTTTCTAGGGGGGCGACCTCACCGTAGTATGCCCCTAAAGCGCAATTTGTCATTTATACCAATCTGTTTTCTTCACGTTGTTTGGATTCACCGGCTGGTCAACATCCACAATCTGCCTCAGAGCCGCTTCCCTGTCCTCCTCCCTAGCCAGCCAGTCCTGGTTGAACATCCACTTCTGGGGGGCTTGATGGAGGTTTGCGGCAAATGTTGGCAGGTGTGGCATGGCCTCCTTCACTTGTTTGGGAGGTCTGGCCTTGTCCCTGAGAGGCTTCAAAGTTTGACCTTTGATGTGGATCTTGCCAAGATCTTTGCAGACTTCAATGAACTGTGCAGGTGTCAACTTTAAAGTCACGCTAAGCCAAGTGAACTTATCCCTTTCATACAAATGTATGTCCACTAAAAGCTGATGCTGGACTCACCCTTCCAGAGTACACGCCGGTCATCTGACTTCTATAGAACTTGGGCTCTCCATCTTTCAACGCCCCAGTTGGGGGAGACATGGCATACAGGGTGTCCATGCATCCCCATCCCCAACCTGAATATTTTTTGGAGATATGGTGTCGTTTCATACATTGAAGAGTGGCCTGAAATTGGGGGATGTCAGTGGCCATCCTTGTGGATCTTTTGTGATAAACAAACTTGCAAGATGCACTGTTTGCATCAACAACCTTTTATTCCTCTTCAGTCTTTTTGTCTTGCCATCTTCAGGAGCCTTGCTCTCCAGCTTGGCCTTTTGTTTTTTGAGCTTTTTTGCTTTCAGTCCTCCTTTGCTCAATTTTGGCCTCCAACTGTTTTTTCCCACCAGACTGGTACTCCTCGATTTTGACCTCCATCAACTTGGCCTTGAACTGGTTGAAAAACCTCTTACAAGCATAGTTGTAAACATCCAAGTGATCAGTAATCAAAGGCAGTGCTGTAATGTCAAGGTTTCTTCCTGTGTCAACTAGGGAAGGGTTCATCTTGATGATATCAAGGATTGTATCCATCTGACGTTGGTTGACCTTGGCTTGAAAAGTCTGGTCTAGGTCCCACCTGATAAGCTTGCGGGCCCCATCCATTGGCCAGCCATCTTTGTCACTTGGGTAAGGGACAGGATTGACCCTGCCATAACAGTAAGAGATTGCTTGTCAGACAAATTTGTTGACATTCACAATCTTGTTGTGGCTCAAGCTGGGAGATGCAATAGGAGACAAAGCGGCTTGGGATTCTTTTTCTTGAGTGAGTTTGTTGACTACATTCTTTGACTCCCTTGTTTCTTCAAGTAAATTGTTCACAGTCTCCTGCATTGCATCCACCTTCTTCTCAGTCTCAACTTGTGAAGTCTGCAAGTCCGCTAAACGGATATCTCCTTTGATTGGCTGTCCTTTGATCTTCTTGGCTTGGTGAGATGATGAGTTGTTGAAGAAAGAAGTCTGTGCAAATGATCTTTTTTGTATGAGGATTCAATACTGTGGTCTAAAGTATACAGGCGTGGGAAGTAAGATTCACTCTGAGACGGCCCCCTTTTATGAAGGGAGGATGTTTTCATTCAATAGAGATCCCATCCGAGAGCTCCAGGCAAGTTCACGCATCATTGCAACCATGTCACTACGTCACTATCGTCATATTGCCTGTCTTTGAAGGTCATCCTTGAAAGGGTAGGCAACAAGCATTGTATTTCCGCAAAAACGTGCCGTAGATGATGCAGTGGACAAATATCTTGCAGAAGATTGTGGGTGCGGAGCCATGACGGAGGTATCAAATATTGAACAATGAATTGGTATGTCGCCAAATTGACCAGAAGATTGCACTTCGTTTTGATCTGGACTGAGATACTACTGACGTCAATAAGGTGAGGAAACGGCAGAAGCAGGGCTTGCTGAGTCAATCTATCACATGACCTCCGCCACACACTTATGCCCTCCACGGTCCGTCAACGCCTCTTCTTTCTTACCTAGTCTTGCTCTTTCATCTTGACCTTACAAACACCACTCTGTGCCTCAAAATGACACAAGAACTCATCCCAGTCATTTCTACACCAATGGGATCCTGTGCAGAAAGTTTACCATCTACTCTCTGCCGCCCTCCACCATGCCAGATGGCAAGCCAATCTTGTGGAGCAGGCCCAAGGACTCTTCATGGTGAGCTTCTTGGACCGGAAACTTCACATGTCTTTGTGCTCATTTGAAATGGCGACTCTGCCAGTAGTAGTGCAGACAGTGTGTGTATCTGGAATTGTGTGGCTTGGTTTGCTAATTGCTAACACAAACTGTGTACCCAATACCCACAGGCACATAGGCATAATCTTTTAGTTGTCAGCAATCTTTGGTATGTTCTTGCTGTCCATCCGTCACAATTCATCTTTTGACTGATCTCTTGCCTGTCCCCTGTGCTATCAGACCGCCCTTCCCTTAGACTGCTCCCAGGATTGTTTTGATACTAGAGAGTAACTCATGGCCTTACCACCTGTTATTATTGAGAGAACAAGTTGAATTGTCAATATGACTTCTCAGTACTCAGTTGACTCATCAACAATGAAGACTCAATTGCATATATTGACTAGTGCTGAACCCCCACCACAGTGAGTACACGCTGGTAGTCCCAGGTACTGATTGATTTGTTGGTTTGGCACAAGTCACTTCTATGTAGAGCTTGGTCCGACCCATCCTGTTAGCCTATGAGATGTCAAATATCAATAGTACTTGTTTTGCATTGTTCCAGCCTCATTTGAGCAATCTGTAGAAGCAGAATCCAGGCAGCAGCAACCCTGGCCAAGCAGCTGTCTGCATTTTAATTTTTGAAATTTGTACAAAATTCATACAAAATGTGTACTAAATGTGCTGCATTTGTACAAATTTTGATTTACAAAATTTATACAAAATGTGTATGAAATGAGCGCATTTTGTACACATTTCAGATTTTGAAATGCAGGCTTGTTGCGCTGTGTTGCATCTACCTTTGCTTGTGAGGGCACAAGTACAGACAGTTTTGACTCACCACAACGCAGCAAGCAGGCTTCAACTACCAAGAAATCTTTGTGCCGGTTGTCAAGATGGAAACTCTTTGGTATATTCTTGCGCAGGTTTGTACCACAAATATGAAGATTGCTCAAGGCGATGTGAAAACTGCTTTCCTCACAAGCGAAATTGAGGGGCCGCACATTTACATGGAACAGCCCAAGGGATTTCTGCAACCAGGGAAGGAGAATTGGATCTGCAAACTCAACAGAGCAATTTATGGGTTGCATCAATCACCTTGCCTGTTCTACAGACATATCCAGCAAATACTAGCAGAGTTTGACTTGATCCCAACCTCGGCAGATCCTTCTATGTTCACCAAGTCTACAGCATTGGGTAGGGTTATTCTTGCATTATATGTTGATGATTCTCTTATAGCTGGAGATACACATCAGCTTGTACAAGACACAAAGGACTTATTGGATACCAAATTCAACATGAAATGGACGGATGACCCTAAGATGCGGCTTGGAATTGAGATCAATTGAGATCTTGTCAAAGGCACCATTGAAATCTCTCAGCAAAAGTTTGCACCAGAAATACTGGAGCAATTCGACATGACGGACTGCCACCCAGCCAGATCACCAATGGCCAATATCTTCCCTGCCTATACTAACAAAAGACCAGAACCAGATATCCGTTTCCCATTTTGGGAATTCATTGGGAAAATCAATTATCTGGCTTAAGGAACTTGTCCCAATCTTGCATTTGTGGTGTCACATCTGGCAACCTTTTGTTCAACTTTTCAAGAAGAACATTGGAGGGCATGCAAACATTTCATGAGGTATCTGAAAGCGACCATCAACTCCCAAATCATTTACAATTGAGATGGTAACACTGAACTGTTGGGATACTCTGATGCCAGCTATGCATCAGACTCAGGCAATTTGAAATCTATTGGTGCCTACATCTTTTGCTTAGCTAATGGACCTATCACATGGCAAAGCAAGAAACAAGATAAAGTCTCCCAGTCCTCAACCAAAGCCGAATATATTGCTCTAGGTGCAGCCGCCAGAGAAGCAATTTGGCTCACAAAGCTAGACGTGGTTCTTGGTTTCATGAATGGGCAAGAACCAATAACAATCTACAAAGATAACCAACCGGCTATAGCTCTTGCTAAGAACCCGTCAAATCACTCACAAAGTCACTCATCACGCTGTACAAGAATACATTGCAGACAGTAAGATCAAGGTTGAGTATTTGAACACTTCAATGATGGTAGCCAATCTCCTTACAAAACCGCTCCACACTCCTGCTCTCTGCTCTCATGAATCTGGTACTGGATGGACATCTTCAAGGTTTGTCCACTTCCAAGAAAGAAGAGGACGAGGGGAAGTGTTGAAGGATGCGTGTTGCTCTAGTTGTGTTTGGTTGAACTTGGATTATTCTACTCTAGATCAACCCGTCTGTACTCCTATTAGAACTACAGCGATAACACAGAGTTCTAATAGGTCAGTAACCTCTGTATCATATAACCAGATATCAGCAATAATGTTAGAACTCAGCGTTATCAATATTATCGCCCCATTGTAATGTACTACAAGTATTGCTCACCTGTTAGAACTCAGCGTTATCGATATTATCGCCGGTGCTAACAGGGACATTAGTAGAGATACTTCTTTGAGATAACGAACGTGTTTGGGATTGTTACGACCTGGTTAAAGAGGATAACCAGGGTGGACGAAGAAGGGACTCTGTCCTGACAAGGCAGAGGGACGATGGAGGTGCACAGTCTCACTCTAGGACGATGAAGATATGTCTCAAGGATGAGTGGCAAATGTTGGATGAAGTCAGGAAAGGATAAGGAGAAGTAACATATGATATTAGACTCTTGGGGAAGGTAAGTTCCACAAGAGGGCAAGAAATACAACCCAGAGGGGATTGGTATATATACTAATTGAGAGAGAAGAAGAATGTATGTGTGGGAAAGATTGCTAAGCTGAGAAGTAAAAATAGACTAGTTGCCGACTAATTGTCGGAATGGAACCAAATCGTCCGATGGTGGAAGTATTCTTCCAGATGGTTCCTGAGATGAAGGGGACGCGTGTCCCAGCACTAGGGAGTAGCGCCAGATCCTCCAGAGGTCAGGGGACCAGATCCTGACAGGGATATATGGTCCGTTCATGAAGCGACGCGCATCCATTTCAACACTTCCCCTTGACTAATCCTGACCAGGGTGAGGCAATTCCCTGGGATGCGCATTGACGTTTCTCAAATTCATATCTTGACAGAGGGTTTTCAATTGTGGTCCATTGAGTGGCTTGGTGAGGAGGTCCGCAATCATCCGTTTGGTTGTCAGATATTCAACTGCAACCTTCCCGTTTTCAATCCATTCACAAATTGCATGATGTATAGTATTGATATGTTTGGTTTGTTGATGATCCACTGGGTTTTTAGCAAGAGCGATTGCAGGTTGGTTGTCTTTGTGGATTGTTATAGGTTGTTCTCCATCCGTGAACCCAAGCTGTGAGTCTAATTTTTGGAGCCAGATTGCTTCTCTAGCTGCAGCTCCCAGAGCCATATACTCCGCTTCTGTGGTTGATCCCGCTATGGTGCTTTGCTTCTTGCTCTGCCAGGTAATCGGTCCTCCAGACAACCGGAATACATAAGCGCCTGTCGACTTACGGTCACCTTTGTCGGAAGTGTTATCAGCATCTGAGTAGCCAACTACATCAGGGTTTCCAGTTCTTGAATAGATGATCTTCATCCCGATGGTCCCGCGGATATACCTCATCAGTCTCTCACAAGCGTTCCAATGAGTCTCTTGGAAGGTGGAGCAAAATTTGGCCAGGTGGGATACCGCAAAAGCTAAATCTGGACGTGTTCCACGCGCCAAGTAGTTGACTTTCCCTATGAACTCTCGGAAAGGGAACCTGGTATCTGGGGTTGGTCGGTTTTCTTTGGTGTACGACGGCAGAATTTGGTCTATCGGTGTTTTTGTTGGGTGACAATTCAACATATTGAACTGCTCTAATATCTTGAGAGCAAATTTCGGCTGTGAGAGCTCAATAGTTCCCTCCTTTTGATTCTGTTGAATTTCAATTCCCAACAAGACCTTTGGATCTTTGGTCCATTTCATTTCGAATTTTGTGTCCAGAAAATCCATTGTCTCTTGTAGTAGTTTGTCTGAATTGGCCGCAATGATTGAGTCATCCACGTATAATCCTAAGATGACCTTACCTTTGTCAGTATTTTTGACAAAAACCAATGTATTGGCCAAGACAGGGTTCAGGTCGAATTCCTGTAACGCTCGTTGAATGTGTTGATAGAACAGATGAGGGGATTGATGCAATCCATATATAGCTTTGTTCAGCTTGCAAACATATCCCTCCTTCCCCGATTGAAGGAAGCCCTGCGGCTGTTCGATGGAGCTGTTCAGGAAAGCCGTCTTCACATCCCCCTGCGCTAGTTTCATTCCCTTCTGGCACGCTCGAGCCAGTATATACCTAACCGATTCCAGTTTGACAACTGGCGCAAAGATATCCTGATAGTCAATACCCTCTTGCTGTGTGTCGCCCCTTGCAACCAGTCTCGCCTTCGGTTTCTTGAAATAGAACAGTAGCGCCGTTCTTATCCAACTGGGACACAGAGATCAGGTTGGATTTCAACTCAGGCACGTACAAGCATTTGGCCAAATGAAGCGGGAGGGACGAGTGACTATTCCTCCCGGGAGCGGACACAAAAATGTCACCAACGCCTTGAGACCAGATTATTTTCCCGTCTCCAACAGTGATGGGTGTTCTGTACGGACGATAATTTGGGGACAAGTTGAAAAAGGCCTTTGACATGAACATATGCCGGGAGCATCCAGAATCTAGGAGGGCATTAACGCCCCCATTGTAAAGACGCAATCCTTTCATCTCGTCATCAACTTTTACAACCATGGCAGTCTTGGGTTTGTCTGCGGGTTTCCCTTCCCCGCTCCCTTTATCTCTGCTAGCCCTGCTTTTAACCGCGTCGGAGTGTGGACACTCATGAACATGATGTCCGGCCAGTCCGCAAGACCAGCAACCTCCCGGTGCCCTTTTCTTGCAGGTTTTGGCTATATGTCCTTTTTGATTGCAACACCGACAGACCCGATTATCTTGTTGGCGTGAAGGTGAGTTACGAGTAACAAAGGCGGAGTCACCTTGTTTGATGTTGGCCTCTCGATTGACGATCTGCCGGATGGCGCCCAAAATCACGTTTTCAACATCAAATTTGTTTAGGGTCCTGGCTCTCATTTTCTCGATACGGAGATGGCGGCCAATCTCCTTGAATTCATGTCCGTCCGGATATTCATTCAACGTGTTGAGCCACCGATTCAAGATTTCATTTTCCGGTTTGTTTATACCGTTYGCAGCCAAGCTGTCCACAATCGTGTCCAGCTTGGCCATGTACCCTTCAAAATTGTCTCCGTCGGGACGGAGGACAACAAAATCATTCAGAAGGTCGCCAACGTTGTGTTTGGAAGACTTCGAATATAGCTTGGCAAGTCGTTTCATTGCCAAGGCGGGATTGTCG
The DNA here is from genome assembly GCA_039545395.1 of Filobasidium uniguttulatum. Taxonomy (NCBI): domain Eukaryota; kingdom Fungi; phylum Basidiomycota; class Tremellomycetes; order Filobasidiales; family Filobasidiaceae; genus Filobasidium; species Filobasidium uniguttulatum. The sequence continues at coordinate 147,623 of BCJK01000008.1, read as the reverse complement.
ATGGACTGAATCGACCTCCGATTCGGACCTAAGGAGGATCTGATATAGGCAATCGCCTGGGCGCACTTAGTGTTATAGAGCTTGATAGCTGCTGCCATCTGATGTGTCGGCTCTTTCCCCTCTGGTGGGGTCGGGCATTTCTCGGAAGGATCACCATCGCCGTCTAACGCRATATAGTCAAGCAACCCCTTTATAGCAAGGAAATCCTTGACAGACTTGTGCCATTCGACGTAGTTGGACCCCGCTTGGGCCAACGGGATGACTTTCGGGGTTCCGTCGTTTGTTTTGTCGGGCATGGTTAACAATAATAGTGTGGGCRATCACTGAGTGAGTTTGACAGCCGGCTTGGGAACAGCTGGGCTCATAACCTGTTAGAACTCAGCGTTATCGATATTATCGCCCCATTGTAATGTACTACAAGTATTGCTCACCTGTTAGAACTCAGTGTTATCGATATTATCGCCGGTTCTAACAGGGACATTAGTAGAGATACTTCTTTGAGATAACAAACGTGTTTGGGATATATGGTCCGTTCATGAAGCGACACGCATCCATTTCAACAAATAACACAGAGTTCTAATATGTTGTGCATGAAATCAACTTTGAACTCCACTATTGTGTTGACAGATATGCCATACTGCCTAGCATGGTAGGACCAACCAAGCATCAGATCTCAAAATGTCCTGTTTCAAACGTCTCACAGCCGTCCCATTCACAATGGGGACATGCGCTGGCCTAGCAAGGGACCTATTGGTGCCCCTGTCAAAATAATTCTTGATGATTTTGCAACAATCCAACCCACTGTCTCTGCCGCAACCTCTTTCATGGGCAATCCTTCATGAAGAACAATATAGCAAGTATGGACAATGTACAGATGACCACAAACACATGGACAGTCACTTGACCATCTATGAATATGAGTTAGAGATTGGGCTTACCAGGGGCCTGCAACTCATCTGGTGGAGTCTTCCTCTTTCTGCTGACTGGCAATCTTGTAGTCCAGGGTTGACCAGTATGACTTGAGCGCACATCCACACCACATCATGAATCTTAACTTGTCCTGGAAAGCATGTACTTTGTCAACCATAAAATTGGCCTCACCCATAGTCTGCTGTTGACAAGTACTCATACAAACATAGTTTTACATCAAGAGCCAAGTCACTGATCCTGACACTTGCCAGCACTCCAACATGAACACAAGAAAATCTTCCAATGTCAATCACCTTTGGCCAGATCTGACACAGCAACACCAGGAATAGAGTTATAGCCCAAAAATTCTAATCAGCTGCTTTGTTGAACGGTAGCGAGTCATCATCAAGGTGAAGCATGATCTGGGATACAGATGATCCATGATGGCTAGATGAGTTTGTTGCATTCCCGAATAGTTGCCCTTCTAGACCGTGTGACATTTGCTGCAAAAGAGCAAAAGTAAGCAATGATGAATCCCTGATGAATATGAAAGAATGCAAGCATGTGAGACTTACTGGAGATGGGGACAGGGTGTCTTCCTATGCCTCTTATGATAAAGACACTGTACAGTTTGATCTGATTTGGCTTTGACGTATTCGGGCATCCCTTGCCTAGACAGAGCAGATGACTGAGTGTTCCTCCACAAGCCACCCAATTGCAGATATGTTTGATCACCATGCTTCCAGCGACGCCCACTGCAATCAATAGATTGATGAGACATTTGCGCAATGCATCATTCGACGCGTCCCTCGTTTTACTAGGTCGTTGATCCAGCACAGTCTCGTTGCCGTTGTCTGGGCGGATACAGTTGGTCGTTCATTGTGGCTAGGCCCACATCAAGCACTGCAGTGTCGACCTTGATTTCCTCCCCCCCTAGAAGCGACGACGAAGCTGCACAAATGCCATCAAATGGAATCAATGTATTGCGATAGTTGCATGTTCCCTGTCCCACACTTACATCTAGAATCTGGTTGCAACATTCTGGAAGCGAATAGACCAGGTGTCTTTGGCGTGTTCTCGCTCCGACCCAGACTATGAGGGTGACAGTCTGGAACTTCTCCCCTAGAATCTGTAAGCTTCCAGTATGGTGGGTCAATCACACTTGCATGGCGAGAGGAGCAGCGCACAAGAGACTTGCCGCCAATGTAGTCCAACGAGTCCAATGCTGGCGTGTTGAGTGCCATGAGAGCACAGTATCCGATATAGGTCAACATCACCACAACGACCAAGTAAGATGGAACGATTAGCGTCCACTGTCTGAAGAGGGGAAGTCATACAACGCCGGTTTGTCAGTCTCAGGGAAAGCTTCAAGGACATCAAACCCTTTTGATGACATACTGATCAGGCAGCCAGGACACGCTGGAATGAATGATTCGCTCTGGCAACAGTAGCCATACGAGATAGACGGCGAACAGTGCATACGTCGAGTAGATGCCGAGCAGTCCATAGACTGCCTTGCGGGGCGCTGGCTCTGCATTCGACATTGGCCATCAGCAAGAGTGTCTAGCTGTACCAAGCACCCTTTTGACAAATTGTTGGACTTGAAGAAATGCCAATGGCACATCGTGTCGGAGATGGCCGGACGATCGATGGCTGCGATGCGGAAGCTGATGGCGCCCATGACGTAACAGAGTGGCAAAGCAGTAAGCAGTGCTCTTGGGGAATGAATGTACATACTATGTACTCACTCTCATAGCATACTCGTATTCCAAGGGTAGACTCAACAAGCGTCCACATTGGGTCGTGCAGACAAGTAGCTATCATGCTCTCACCGCCTCCAACAACTTCGCCATTGACAGGTAAAGCTGTGCCGGACCACTACACCCATGCCTCATCCCTCTTCTTCCAGGATACCTCGGGCAGGTCACTGCTTCTGCGTGGTGTAAACCTCAGTGGTTCGGCAAAAAACCCACTGGCAAATCCCCAAGAAAAGGCAGAGGATTTCTGGGAGTCTGCTGAAGACGGATCCACCATTAGCTGGGTTAATCAGCCCTTGGATTTGGAAGATGGGAGTGCAGATGTAAGTCTCTCTGGTATGCCCATCGCTTCCTCTTCACCAAGTGCTGTTACTGACGGTACAAAGCCTTGATGTGACTACCCAGGTCCACTTGGCAAGACTCAGATCTTGGGGTTGGAACATGCTCCGTTTTGTCTTTACCTGGGAGGCCATCGAGCATGCTGGACCCAAACAATACGACCAAGTTTATATCGACTATGTGATCGAGGTCCTTCACAAATGTGGTGAGTATGGCTTCAAGGTATTTATGGACCCTCACCAAGACGCTGTGAGTGCCAAAGATTCTGTGCCAATGTCGCAGACGACTGAAGATCACTAAACCAGACTAAATGACTGTAGTGGTCGCGATTTTCTGGTGGCTCGGGTGCACCCATTTGGACTTTGCATGCTTGCAATCTTCAACCTCGCAACTTTCCTGCGACCTACTCAGCCTTGCTCCAACCTTTCTATCTTGACCCCAAACTCCCTCAAGATGCCAAACCCTCCTCGGTCGAATACCCCGCCATGATTTGGTCGACCAACTATGATCGCCTTGCTAACATGACCATGTGGACTTTGTTCTTTGGCGGTCGCGACTATGCTCCCCATTGCGAGATCGACGGTGTCAACATACAAGACTGGCTCTTGAGCCACTTTTTTGGTGCAGTTAGTCAATTGGCATCTGCCATTGCCTCAGCGCATGACGGATCCCTCTTGGACCGGGTCGTGATCGGATGGGATAGTCTCAACGAACCTTCAGAGGGTCTCATCGGACGCAGTGAGCTATCCGCCGTCGATAATTCTCAAGGAAAAATGCACAAAGGCCCGACCACAAGCGTTTTGCAAGAGTTTCATCTTGGCATGGGAACCTGTGTGCCTGATGCCGAGTATTGGGTCGTCGGAGCACTGGGACCGAGTAGGCAAGGATCGGTCAGTATCAATCCCAAAGGAACCAAAGTATGGATGGGTCCCTCAGAAGACGTTAAGTGGCAAGAAAAGTGGGGTTATAAACGAGGAGACAAGTGGAGACCTGGTCAATGTAGTAAGTCCATTTGTTTTCGCCGAAAACAGTTGATCAAGTGCACTAATCCATTTTCTCGCCTTCCGAAGTCTGGGCTCAGCATGGTGTATGGGATTCCGACACCCTCAAACTCGTCAAGCCAGACTACTTTAGCAACTCACCTTCTTATGCCCGAATTGCCGACTTCGAAAAAGATTATTGGTTACCCTTCTTTGCAGAATTAACCTCGCAGGTTCGCAAGTATCACCCAGAATCAATCACCTTTGTTCAGCCTGCCGTCTTCCACTGCCCCCCTGAAATTCCTTCGGAGCTTCTCAAAAAGCGAGCCTGCTATTCCCCACACTTTTACGACGGTTTGACCCTCATCACACGACATTGGTGGTGGTTTGGAGCAGATGCTGTCGGGCTACTCCGACAAAGGTACTCTCATTTGGCTCAAGCTATCACTGTGGGTGAAGGAAACGTAAAGTCCAACTTTAAGCACAGCTTGAAGCAACTCAAAGACGATGTCAAGATCTTTGGTAAGGAGAATCAGATGCCTGTCTTGATTGGCGAAATCGGCATTCCTTTTGATCTGGTGAGTCGGGTAGAAGGCAAGTCGGTGCACCAGACCGTTTATCCAGTATCTTGTGATAGGATGATCGAAAAGCGTATGGATACTGCGAAGGTGGTATGGGTGAGGGTGATTACACGAACCAGCAAAGGGCACTGGACGCTTCCCTGGCCGCAACCGACAACACAAACCTCCTCAACTGGACCATGTGGACTTACTGCCCCAACAACAGTCACGAATATGGGGACAGTTGGTAAGTGGGACAAATAGCATCCTTGACACCACCTCCATTGAAACCCATCATTGACTGTTTTCTTTTCTCAGGAACATGGAAGACTTGTCCATCTGGAGTGTGGACGATCTGGTCACCATCGATATAACCCAAACCACCGATATCTCAACAAAGCTCGCCGAATCCGGGAGCTCAACTCCGAGCAGCCAAGTATCCCAACCGTCCATCAGTGAAAGATCTGTCGGGCGATACATTGGTCGAGTCTCTCCCCAAGTCATCCGAGAAGGAAAGCACATTCCACCTGATCTCATGCTGGACGGCGCTCGAGCTATCGGCGCATTCTGCAGGCCGTACCCCATCGCGACTGTCGGGATGCCCACCCGACTCGATTTTGACATCAAGTCGAGTAAATTCGAACTCCATGCCGACGTCGATGACACGTCTCGAACTGGGGATGACATTTACACTGAGATTTACGTCCCGTATGTGCACTATGCAACGGACAGTGCAGCCATGTCTCGTGATGCGGCCAGTACTCGACCTTTATCGGGACCCGTTCAAGCAAAGGTCAAGTTTGATGCTCTTCAAGGTCAAAAAGATAACTCACCCCAGCCGTTGGAGCTTGATGTCAAAGTCGACGTCAGCGAAGGGAGATTCGAAATTTACGGACAATACCTGCGGTGGTGGTACAAGGCTCCTGAACCGGGTCAGGGCGTCAAGACTGTCAAGATTGTCATTCATCGCAAAAGTGGACCCATCTTGGCTAGGGTAGAGCAGAGTATCCCTAGTTGGGGCGACTTGTGTCCGATTCAAAAGCCTTCTTGTGCAATCATGTAAATTTGTGTGTATATCTGGTCTGTGCCCAAAATGTATCTGGTTACAAAAGACTTGCGTTATCGTCATACTCTTGTATCATGGCCTCAATCTGCACCTTATTCATATTGAAGACGATCAGTTGAAAAGGCAAGACAAGGCGCGGGCAGGTCATACAGCTCAGAGGGTATGTGCTGCATGATGTACGGACTCTTGCCAAGGACTACTCCAGATCATCCTCTTCAAGAACCACTCGCTTGTCAAGTCGAGAAAAGTAGATGAACTGCCCTAACACAATGGCATCGAGCGCAATGGTACCGGCAGACCCTGTACATACGGATGCCGCCATGGAAAGATGAATATCGTGCACGACCTCCAACCGTCCGATCGACTTACCGATCAGCCAACTGATATTTGCAATGACATATGACCTTTCTAAACTCTTTGCAAGGATACTGACAACGTAGGTAACGTCTAAGGTAGCGCGAATATCAGCACCATGTTCTCCAATCATCTCACCAGCACTTACTGCCAAGTACCGAGAAGAAAAACAAGGCCAAACTCAATCCCTCGCATCGGGTTTTGCTGTCAAGAAATGACGCATCAGGGAGACTGCACAGAAGCGGTCCAAGCTCACCACTTACTGGTTGTGAAAGATCTGAGGGACTCGACTCCCGAGGTATAATGCGGCGCTGGTGTAGCCCAAGACTTGACTTTTCCATTCGAGCTTGACGTCTTCATGCTGCCCGGGTTTGTCGATGATCTTCCCGCTCTTGTGTTGAGTGAACCATGACAAGAACCCGGCGGCCAAGATGAATAGAGTCAAAAGAGGGTATAAAACGGATGCCGAAATGGTCGATTGGGCGGGGTCTATCTGATCATTTTGATCAGATAAGAGTGACTCAGTCTCACTGTCTCGCCGTGCGTTCTTGTGACATGAGCGACTGATAAAACGGTTGTCAATCTCAACCCGTCAACCCATGTGTGGCTTTCAACACCTACTAATAGTAAACTTGGAAAAGCAGGATCACATCACAGAGCGTGTACTGGCGAGAGGTATTGTCACTTGTCAGTATCTGGTGTGTCCCGGCGATGAACGTCCAACCAGCCCAAGGCCACTCACGTAGACTGCCAGAATGAGCTACGAAGGGAAAACCAGCTCTTCAGATAAAGAGTTCTGTACTCGTTAAAGTCCGATCAAGCAGACTAACCATCGTTGGAAGTAGGTGGGCCATGATCCCTCCTGCCAGATTTGTCAAATCTCCAGCCAACCACTGTCGAAGTAGAAAGATGTGGTGTCAGCCATCCTCGAATCTGTATTGTGAAATATTTTACTCACGAGAATGATGAACATGACGCTGAGACCTTCTCCAGACTTTCGCACATAATTCTGTGGAAAGGATTCACCTCGTATCAAGTTTAGCCGGTAGCAAGTGCGATGTAGGCCATGTAACACGAACCTCCCATATCTGCAAATCGGTAAATGGACATCAATGATCCAAAGTTTCAACGCCTGGGTAGAGCATGACATTGAGTACATGCCGTCACTCACTTGTGGTGTGTAGACAACGATCCAGCACGCTATAGACATCCACCCTGCCTACCAATGCTCCCTTGGCGATTAGCGAGACCATTCCCTCACCTGACAAACCACAACACTCACTATCGACGAGACATCTTGGCCAGTAAGAGGTGCCGAGAGCATGTTTCAGATGCGATGGCAGAGCAGGAGACCCAGGCTAAACAAGATAGTCGAGGAAATTAGGGGCTACGAATGCATGAGGCAGCAGCGGATGTCGCCGTCTCCGGATTTATGATTCCGAGCGATATGGAAATAAAGTCTCGAAATATCGATCATGAATGACATGACTTGAGACTCTGTCACTCAGGCATTCAAGTACATCCAATCATTGAACAGGGAATGGCCTATGCACAGATTCTAGTACCAAAACAACATGGATCGCAAAATGGTTGTCAAGCGGACTGATCGTTATATCTTAGAAGCGGCACCATGCCGAACCCATCTAGTTGAATTATACTGCGCACAAGAGTGCAGATGTAAATAAAGTACTGACCAAGCAAGCCAAGAAAGTGTCAAATGGCAAGATAATCGATACAAAATGCTTGATCTTCAATCCTGGGCCGAGCATGCCGACATCTTTTCTCAACGGAGACGGCCTCTCACGGTGATATATCCCTTGGTTGTATAAGACTTGTCGACCTGCCAGCCTTGTCGTTCCAATTCTTTCGATACACTTGGTCCAAGAATCGCGGTGCCTCCTGCCGAATGGTTTCCCCGTCCTGTGATGATACGGAAAGGCCTGGACGGTGTTGTGACTGTATCACACACTCAACGTCAGCTCGAGTTTGCGTGTGAACCCATGGCGCTTCAATCTCACCGTAGTTTTCCTGGCCGTGCCAATTGCTGACTTGCTCTAGAGCAATCACTTTGGCTTCATCCAAAGTGAGCCCATGCAAGTCGATTTCGTAGGCGTTGTTCCTGAGTTGGCTGTTCAGAATCCTTCAACTCAGCTTCGCAGACCTTCATTCAGGCTGGGAACATTACTGTGTACTCACCTCTGCGTCATGATCTGCTCCCTCGCAGCCCTTACATCCCAACATCTCGCAGTCTCCTCGTACCGCCGTGCTTCGCTGGCGTAGAAGCCGGCAACTAGTCGATTAGTCGCTTTGCCACCTCCCTTGAAGTATTTGCCAGCTTGATACAACGCTGCCGCCCGCTTTTTTCGTTCTTCAAGTGCTCTCTCTCGACAGTTCATCTCGCTAAACATGTCTTGATTTTGACCAGAGTGGGTCTCTCGGGCATAGGCTGGGATGAAGTCAGCCAATCGATGGCTTGGACCGACCTTCTTTTTGGACTTTTTGACTGGCTTCCAGTTTTGAGGATGTTGATCTTTTTTCTTGGACCTTGCATGTTGCGAGTGTGAGGGGAAGCTGGTCACTGTCTTGGACTGCGACATTGTTCCGGGCTGTCTCGCACTTGACCGAGTCTCCCAGCCTAGATCCTCCCATGACCTATCTCCCCAAACCTTGATCTCCTCGAGAAGCGCGAGCAGTTCGAGTGCCTTGCCCACATCGCCCGTTGTGGCGACACAAATTTCGATATCCTCCAAGGACGCAATGGTTTGAGAATCGCCCTCGATACCAGCTCGGATTTCCTTGACCATTTCCAGTTCGCCCTTGTACAATTTGAGTGGCATCATGATGGCTTTGAGACCTGACTTGATGGCATTGTAGCCTCGTTGCTGATTAGATTGTTGGAAACACGCAGTAAAGAAGTATGTGGCGTCCGCAGACTCCGAGGCCACGAGTTCGGATAGATACTGAGACAAAGAGTATAACGTCGCCCATGCGTCATCTTCCGTCTTTTCCGTGTTGCTAGACGAAGTGGCCGAGAGAGCCGGTGTCGTGCGTTCGAAGTCTCTTAGAGGGAGCGTCTTGGACTGCTTGCCCAGTCGACCTGGTTTGGGGGACGCTACTCCACTGGACACTCCCCTATTATCTCTAGCAGCGACAATTTTGGCATACTTTCTATCACTGATCGAGTCCGCAACTTCGGGTTCCGGCAAGACTTCGACTGCCTCTTCAATTTCTGGAGTAGGCGTCTTGAACTTGGGTTGAACGACGCGAGCGAACATTTGTGTGTTGAAAGGCAACAGCGTAGCATCGTTGGGCCGAGGGCCTTCGTACTTAGGAATCACCAGTTCCTCTGCGCCGCTCTTCACTGCTTCCTCGACGGTCTCTTCTTTTGGAACATCGTCTCGCGTCAACTTTGCTTCGGGTGCCGACTCAGGCTTGACGAAAAAGTTTGCCCAGTCATCTTCTTTTGAGGTGGGGTGCTGACTGGCGACTGCTCGATCCCAAGCAAACTCTTTCTCTAATTGTTTTGCCTGTTCCAGAGATAGCAGTTTCTCGATAGCCAATGTTGCATCACCTTCAGATTCCAAGTCAAATTCTTTCATCGCCTTGTCGATTTCGCTTGGTGGTCTGCATGACATTCTTAGTCAGGCCTCCTGAACAAAACTCGCACTTGAAACCATACCTGCATGACTCACAAGTGCTCGAACATCTCGTACAAGAATGCCGCAAGTCCTGTTTCAGACTCTTGCTGAGATTCGGACATGAACGTGAACCCTGTGTGATTTGATCCAGAGTCCGACGCCGTCTCACTTAAACGCAAAGGAAGCGGAGAATAGTCGGATGCGGATGTCAATGTGGAGTCGTTTCCGTGTTTGAGTTGAGATACAGAGCTGGGGTGTTGGTGAGAAAAATTCGGTTCATCTTGGATGCTCAGTGCGTCAAAACCATTCGATAAGGAGTTGGTCTCTGATGTTAGTCTGGAATCATCTGTGGTCGCAGGTTGCTTGGATTCATTATTCATAGCTCCTTGATTTGATTGATAAGTGCTTGTCAAGGCCGGATCTGAATCCTCGAGGTCTGGTATGACGGTGGCTTGAAGCATGCCCAAATCATCTTTGATCTGTGCAATATTTGACTCCAGTTGATCAAGAGTGTGGTCAGAAACCATTGCCCTAATCAGGGGTTCGTCCAGCAAAGAGAATTCCGCCTATTATTACAGCAACATCAATTCTGTGCAACTGGACCGGCTGTAACACTCCTCCGTCATACTTACCACCAATGACGCAACGATTTTGTCCATCGGATCCTCTGAAATGATCACTGGAGTCTCGCGTTCGAGTGTCAACTTTGAGCTTCCTGGCAACTGCATTTTGATCGGCTTCGATGGCTCTTCTTTGCGTGAATTGGAGGCAGGCCTGTGTATGGCTGAGGCCATGGTGCTGGCCACTTGGCCAGGCACTGTGAACCTCTGCACTGTAGAGTCTTTTGCCTGCATTGGGTTTATCGTAGGTCTGGCCAGTCAAGACGTGGATGTCACCTTGAGCCACGATTCAGCTCTTGGCAATTCTCTTCGCAGTGGCTTCCCCGGTAGAGTCACTGCCCGGTAGAAAGTTGATGAAGACGTATACGTATTCTGTTGAAAAAGTTGTTCCAAGTTCCAACGTTCGATCGATTCGGTGATTCGTCATGTCAAGTTTGCTTGTTTACCATGTCCACATTATTCTCTTGTCGGATTTTTGACTTTGAAAACGTAACTCGACGGTGTAGATCACTTTTACTGGACAGTAATAGTGGCGAGTCAGCGGTTCGTCTCTTCTCATGAACTTGGCACCAATAATCGGGAAAAGCGAGCAATCGCTCCGTTCCCTTCAGGGAACGATTGAGCTTGCACAAGAATTGGCCGACCTGGGGAAACAGCTCATTCAGCAGCGACCTGTGCCAGAGTAAGCCCTACCAAGAGCCCAGCATCTGTACCAGGTCCGATCACTGACTCTTCATCAGTCTTCCTGCATCGTCTACCCTGGCTCTACAAGACGGCTGGGCAGCATATGCCCGTTCACTAGAATGCAGAACCGACGAGAATGAGCAGGCTGTACTAAACTTTGGCACATCTTTAGCAAGACTGTGTAGGAACCTTCTAGCAGGGAATGGCAGCAACAAACGTATCATTGGGTAGGGTCCTTGTTGATTAATTCTCATGAGGGTCACACTTGCAGCTGATATATCGCGAGGATTCAGTTCAGCAGAACCTCATATCCGAAAAACAATTTTTCTGGCAACCAATTTCGGTGCGATCGAGGACAACAGTTGTAAGCTGAGTCCACCTCGAAGCAATCAATACATGCTTTACCTGACAATTGATTGTATTTCACAGATTTACCTCTGCAGAGAGCCCTGGTACAAGTACTCTCTAATCTGGTCGCCCCTGTCAACGAGGACACATTTGAACAGGAGCAAGCTTTACAGCTGTTGCGAATTTACACCAACCAAGATGCTCGACAAGACCTCGTTTTGACGTAGGTGCAATCTCTCCACTAATGTTCTATTGACACCGATTGACATCTCTTGAATGCCCAGACGATCTTTTGATTCATCAGATTCTCAGATCAGCCTTGGCGTCTTGACATTCTTGATTAATGCTCTCAGATGTTCGTCCCAGTGCAGGTCAGTCCATTTTTTACACTGACCCGATGAATTCACCCTGACAGAACAGGGTTGGTCTAGTTCGCTGGTGTATTCTTCACCTGTTGGCATCCGATTATCTGCCAAGCTCATGGACAAGGTCATCGACTGGCTCCAGTCTGAACCTGGCTCTATCGAAGAGAGATGTTTTGATCGAAGGTAGGTCGGGACCTCCGTCGACTTTTGAGCAATGTAACTAATTGTGTCTACCATGCGGCTCAGTTACGAATGGTTCTCCTGTCTCGTCGATGCTCACCTTGATGGACAAATGTTTGCGTCATTGGGATCGTGAGCATCATTGGCTCCGAGGACTTGTAACTCACCAGATCACCAACCCTGATGTACCTCTTCACAGCCCCGACGAAAGCATTTCGCCCTCGCAGCTGACTCTGCTCAAGCTCCTAGACGGACATCTCCAAACACCCCACGAACCTACTCATCTTGTACACGACATCACTTACTTGACACCTGCCCTTACCTCTTGCGCACAACACGCAGTCGACTCGATGCGCACGATCATGTCCGCTGAGGCCTCTCAGACACCCACGACCATCAAAGAAGATCCCATTCTTCCACGAATATTTGAGGCTTGCATCTTACTCTGCAAATGTTTTACAACGACCTCACTCGGGGAGACACCGGCAGAGCATGAAAGAGAGTTGTTGGCTAAGCAATATATCTTTCCCGACGCACATTCCGAGTCTTCAAAGGTCTTGTCGGTGCTGAGATCTCAGGAACATCGTGTCGTGGAGGGTCTAGTCGGTAAGTTGAAGCCAGGGTCAACTGATGTCCGCTCGAGCTCATCGCGTTGATGTGTACAGAGCTATTGGGTACGGCGGAACAATTCCTTCCTCGTTCGAAACCTCTCCAGGCCTCCCACCCCTCAGCGATTGACCCCGACAGCAAAGCGATTGCAGTCACTGGCTCTCTGACAAGTCGCTCTGAATATCGCACAAGTCTATTGGCATTTGCGACACTGAAAAGAGACATTGTTCAATTGATAGGTGTCATGGTATACAACAACAAGCTATGCCAAGATCGCGTCCGAGAGGCTGGGGGCGTACAGTTGATTTTGTCCATGTGTGTGGCAGATGAGCATAACCCTTGTGAGTGTGAGACGATGCAGCAGCTCTCAAGGAGTGAGAACTGATTAGGCGGTTTTCGCTCCTATAGTGATCCGAGAGTACGCGCTTTTGACGATACGAAACCTCATGACCAATAATCCGGAGAATCAGGCAGTCGTAGGCGATATGGACCCCATTGGAGTCGTCGGTGAGGACGGAGAGTTGAAAGACTTGCCGCCACACATGTCAAAAGCCTAGAGTTGCAATGAGTTTCATGTAATCAGTGTATCAGCTGGCCGACCTTGGTTCATATCGTGCTGTAAAGTCCAGAGCATGATGCATGGCTCGTCAATACCAGAGACGGTCCGTAACAAGCTTCTCCTATAGTGACTCACGCAGCTGGTTCTCGTCCAAAGCGTCACTCCTTCTCGTTCGCCTAGCACTTTCGATCAATTGCCATACTTCGTGGACCTTGTCATGCGTAAATTCGAACAAAGCTTCCAGGTGGTCACTCCTGCTTGGTTCAGGGAGACCTCCTCCCTGAGATGGTCTGAACAGGACCGAGATGGAGTTGGCTCCAAATAGCAGAGGTTGATTGAATGTAGTTGATTGCACAAGCTCCTGGACAATGATGGTATCATCAGTCATTGTTTGTATGCTCGATACAACAGCGCCCGTCACTCACAAAAGGAATGCTCAGATCGTCCATGTGTACTACACGAACGCAAAGGATATATCGTTGCAGTTGAAGTTGTGTCACTTGGTTTTCCAATCACTCACTGTCGTCTGATCCTTCAGTAGGAATTGGCCCGTGCGAGGGTTGAGGCTTCATAAAGATCAACTGTTTTTACGATGCTCGAATCAACGGCTTGACCTTGCAGTCCCTCTGTAGCAGTACCGATTGTGAGTCCGAGTGCCTCACCCTTTTATTCGTGACCGTGAAAAATCCTTGCTCTGTGAGCGTTCGTTTGGGTCCCTGAAGCGTGTGAGGAATACGTAGTGTCACCGTCACTCCACTTGCCGAAAAACGCTGTCGCTCCTCTGCAAGTCACACACCTGAATCAGTCATCCAGGTTTATACAATGACAGAACAGCTCGACGACTGACCTGGAAGTGGCAAAGGAGTTGGATTGGCAGCGAGGGGATCGCGTTGGACCCAGTTGAGCGCCATGATTGAATGTAGCTGTTTCTCCCAAAAAGAACAAACACCTGTATACTGGTGCCACGCTGCTTCTGTGTCAAGAGACCGACAGCGGCCATTCTTACATACAATACTCTATCAGGTCCAGTTTGCCCATCTTGACGATGAGCATGAGCAATACATTTAGCGCGCTGTTTGTTCGGCCCATCTTTCAAGCGACCTTCCCGACGATTTTGGAGTTTGGACTGGATTGGCAGCATGTCTGGTCTGATCAAGCGACTCTGACAAGCAAAACTATTGAGCTTGAATCAGCCTCCTACTAGGGATTGTCGAGCGAATGGTAAATGTCAGTCTGGACGTATCAAGGAACCCTCACTGGCGGAACGGTACATCTGGCCGGGTGTGAAGGCGATGACAGGCCACATTGGTCGTAGATTGAATCAATGATCCCATATGATGACTCGCCGATCTACATACAAACACTCCAACACGAATCTACGCATGTGAATAATCCACCGAAATGGTCCTCACGTACTCGGTCGGTTCTGTAGGATAGCCATCAGGTTACTCGACATGGCATCTCGACCCCCTTGTCCCATGGCATTTCCTGGATGATGTGGGCCTACTGGTACTCCCATACCAGGTGGCAGTGGGCCCCCAGCTCCAGTTGCACCTCCTGCTCCGAGGTGATGATGAGGTGGAGGTGGTATACCCATGTTCGGTCCGCCTGGGAATCCCATGGATGAAGGGTGCGGTGGTGGTGGTGCGTTCATAAAGTGCATACCATTCGGGGGAGGTGGTCCATAGGGAGACGGTTGAAACCCACCGCTTCCGCTAAAGTTGGGAGGTGGGGGCATGTTCGGAGGGAAAGGAGGCATTGAGATCGGCATCCGGCCTGATTCTCCGGGAGGCCCAGGTGGAGGCATGGCAGGCAGACCTTGTTGCAACCCCCGTGGAGGCTCTCCCGGGAACGGCCAAAAAGGCATGGGAGGTTGACCGTGGTTGGATGGTGGTGGCGGTGGTGGTGGGAGACGTGATTCGTTGGTTGAGGTAGCTGATTGTTGCGGTGTTTGTTGTGTTGAGTGATCAAGCTGTGAGGAGCTCGATGTGGGGGGACCAGTAACAGCTTGATTTCCTTGTGAATTACCTGAATATTGATTTTGCACGGGAACGCTCTGGGCAGCGAGTGGGCTCATGCCTGCCGAGTACTGGCCATCTCCCCCGCTCAACAGTGCGCGCAAGTGACGAGTGGAGTCATTGGCACTCGATTGCGAATATTGACGTGAAGGCTGCATGGGGCGATGTTGCTGTTGCTGTTGTTGTTGTTGTTGCTGATGCTGCTGTTGCTGTTGCTGAGATGGTGGTCGGTGCAAGAGGTGTTGCTCCACTTGTGCCTGAGCAGCACTGAGCACAGGGCTGGAAACTGATTGCGATTGGAAACCCGACGGCGGCCGTGCCATATCCTTGGGCTCGGCACCATATGATTGACCCTGTGAACCCGCGACGGACGAGTGTCTGGTGTCTGGAGAATTCTGATACGGCATTGGCGGAGTCACGGAGGCCTGTTTGGTCTTGTCGCCCGAGAGCATAGCTGCCAACAAACGCGAGCCCGAGCTCGGAGAAGCGGCAGATGAAATGGGCGTCCGAGCGTCTGGAATGGAATTGCCCAATGATGGTCCTTGTGAGCTGAGGGGTGCTGACGACCCTTGAGACGTCTGAGCCGTTTTGAGCATTCCTAATAACCGAGTCATGTGATCGACGGATTGATTTCGTGAGTCGGGTCTTGAGATCGAAGGTGCGGGTGCAGCTTGAGAATAAGAAGTATTAGGTGTATGACCAGCCAGGGGCGGTCGCGTAAAGGGTGATCCAGGAAGAGCAGCTGCAGCCGCGGGTGGGTGAGAGGGGGGCTGTCGAGACTGGTGAGAGATGACAGGTGAAGGAGAAGCACCTTCGCGGGCCATGTTCAACGAAGCAGGTTTGATTCCCAAAAGTGCCGCCAGGCCTTGCGTCTTGTCATAAGGATCGCTCTGAGTATGAACTTCTGTGGGAGCAGGTTGCGACATTTGCTCCAAAAGCCTCTGTGAAGGTGGCATGGGGTCCGCATTGGCTGATGCTATGGGTGCCGCAGCAGTTGGGTCAAAGAACCTGGCGAACCGGCTCCCTTTGGACGCCATGGTGGCGACCGGATTGTGATCAATGTCTGGTGTGGCTGTCGTCTTGCTCTTGGCTTGAGGAAGTAAGAATGAAGCTGCGATGCTCCTTTGTTCTGCAGCAATCGACCCTGACTTGTTGGCGGTTGTGAGATTGTCAAACATGGCACCCTTGGTCTCAAAAGGTGTTTTCTCTGTGTAAAGCGAAAGAAAACACAAATGCACGACCTGAGTCACTGGTATCGACCATAAGCCTGGATTCAACTGACCTGTTGTGAGTCCCAATTGTTGTTCTCGCTCCTTCATTGCTTCCCTATACGCAGCGACTTGGTCCATTCCATCAACTGCTGACAGGAGCGAAGGCAATGCGGCCCTTGCATTATCCTGGTTTTGTACAGGTGGGCTAAGAGGTGCATCATCCGACATCCATTCCGGAATGCGGTCATCTTCATGGTAGCGACTATCCTTTTCACCAAACCTTCGTGTAGAATTGGACGTATAGCTACGGGATCCTTCGACGTTGCGTTCGGCAAGACCACCCCCGCGACGCCAGGTGGATTCGGCTGTCCGTCTAGGTCCACTTTGCTGTTCAGTACCTTTTGCTCCGAGTTTACGTTCTCCCTCTGTGGAAACCTTGGCTGCCGCTTTGGCACCATACTTGCTTCCGCCAAACATGGCATCATGTTCCAACTGATCTCTACTGTCTGATCTCAGCCACGTCCTCTCGCGTCGATCTGTTCCGAATTTGCGTTCCGCAACGGGCGACTCTGGTTCGTCTGTCGCCATGACTCCGAACCGGCTCGGGGTGGTTCCATTTTCTGCCCGTCGAGAGAGATTTCGCGGTCGACCTGAGCTTGCCAATCCTCGTCCAAACGGCCGTGTCGCATCGTCTGTTTCTGTCGTTCGTAGAGACCGACCCAAAGAAGATGTCTTTTCGCCTCGAGGCGATTCTTGAGCTCCTGCTCCGTGTTGTGAATGTTTGGATCTATAACCTCCTCCTTGGATTCCGGCATACCCTCCTCCAATGGTGTTTGCGCTGTCAGATTAAGGGTCTAAGTCAATCCCGAGCATCGTTCATCAACGACAGGTAGCTACAACTCACGAAAACCATTCTGACATGGGAGACATGCCTTGTGGTGCCTTGACATGGGGGGACTCTTTGAGCGCAAGGAGTTGGTCTCGCTGGTAGTAAATCTTGGGTCTTGTACTTGCTGCCCGTGGCATCACGACGTCGTCACCACTTTCACTGGATAATTCTGCAAACATGTCTTCAACGGGTGGTGATTTCATGGGCATGCCTTGTGGTGGATGCATGTGGGTGTAGAGGAAATGAGAGTGAAGCTCAAAAGGTTTATCTGCCCACTTTACTTGGCTTGCTGTGTGGGCTCGAGCGAGTGCTGGCTGGGCAGACTGAGCGACCAAGCAGCAGACGGAATGTTGATGGACAAGTGACTTAAGGAGGGCGCCGCGGGAGAAACGATAAAGTCCAGGCGGGCAGCAATGTTGTTGACAATGTGTGCTCGACTGTTCTACAGTACTCTATGCTAGTTGGCTATGCCTCTATGAGGGAATACATACATCTTACTGGTCCCTTTTGGCATCTTCAGCCGACGAAGGAACCCTGCCCCGCTTGAACACGTTACCAAGCAAACTCATCATCGACCACTTTCGATTCTCAGCCTCCCTAAAGACATGGCTTCGAGGACCATAAAAGACCTCGTCGTCAACTTCTTCGGCTTTTCGGGGAAGACAGTGAAGGAATTGCCAGTCTGGGTTGGCCCCACCGTCACGGCAAAGGGATTCAGAGACCTGGTAGCCAGAAAAGGCGGCGAGACGGGCGGCTTTCTCCTCCTCTTGCCCCATTGAGATCCTGTTGTATATATAATTAGTGGTAGCTGGAGTTGTATGGATCCAAGAAAATGCTCACCAGGTGTCAGTCACGACAACGTCGGCGTTTTGAAGAGCCTCGGTCGGAGAGTTTGTCAAAGTGATCTTGTCCTCGATACCGAATTCCTTGCTGTTGAGTTACAATGTGGTAAGGACAGGGCGAATGACGAGATACATACCCATGAATACTACTTACATCTTTTGCCAGACCCTGTCATCAATCTGATCATATCCCTTGGGCGCAGCGACAGCCATCTCCATACCGACCCGGGGCAGCGTGACCAGCAAGTCGTTCAACACATTGTTGACGTCACCGACCCAGACAGCCTTCTTTCCCTTGAGACATTCAAAGGGGTCAATCTTTCGAGCGACTGCTTCTGCGCCTTGCATGCGAGTAGCGTAATCTTGACCGTTTGCTTCAAAAGGAGATTTGGGGGTGTAGATTTCATACAAGGTCATCAAATCGGCGAGGATTTGGGTAGGGTGCCAAAGATCAGAAAGCGCATTGACCACAGGCACACGAGAGTAGGTTGCCAAGTCCTCGATTTCCTGATGGCCTCCAACCCGGGCAATCAGACCATCGAGCATGCTACCAATGACCTCTCCTGAATCCCTTAGAGATTCGTTGACACCAAGCTGAATGTCCTCCTTGCCCAAGAACATGGGAATTGCTCCGAGCGTGTTGAGAGCGGTCTCAGCAGCGAGTCGGGTCCTTGTACTTCGTTTACTAAACAATAATCCGATAGAAAATCGATCCAACGAGCGATCGACTAGTTCGTAGCTTCCTGTAGTGGGTGCAATCATGTACTTGCGCCACAAGGCCTCCTGGATCAGGTATTGAAGTTGAGGAACCGAAAGGTCAGCCGTTGACATGACGTTTTCAATCTTTTCGAAATTTCGTCCCCTGGACTGAGGTTTTGATGGGGTAGCGTATGACCTCAAGGCGTTCTGAGCCGGTGTGCTCGATATCGTCCCCTTGCGGTGCTTGATGAGACTAGGCGTTTGCGCTGAAGCTTGGCTACAGGGTAGCAACGAGTAGCCTCGGACAGATGTCCTAAGAGGAGCAACCGAGCGCAAAGCGGTTCGAGGAAGAGCTGATTTCTGCATTGCGTACATGGCTGAAGGTGCACACAGCAGGACGGATCAGAAATGAGCAGTGATGAAGGTGGTAAAAAGGTAGAGGTAACGATGCTCTGCTAAATTCAAGTCACACAACTTGAATTCATTCCAAACGTCACACCGGCCGAGCCCCGCCGAGTCATCGCGTTCGGGCCATCGGATGCACGTGACCCCAACCCCAGAGCAGGCGATCTCCGCGAAGGAATCTAGCAAATTGGACTGACTTACCTAAGGCGATCTTCCCAGTACAACTGTCATCCAACCTTGGCACGTGATCTCTTATCACCATTTTGGCGGGCAGACGCATATCTGAGCTATTTCGGGTGCAAATAATTTCGGCTCGAGCATCTCTACCTTGGGTCGAGTCAAACGGCATGTAACCAAGATTGGACATATCCACTAGCATGGTGTCAGCGATGCAGTTGCTGTATAATTGTAGAATCTGAACATCTCTACATTTTTGCTCTTGTTCCCAAGTTGCGCCCGAGACGGGTTGCCGTGAAGGTCCGGCCAGAGCCATTGAGTTTCCGACAAACATCAACGTCGAAATAAGCTGGTTGAATTCCTGTCGAACCAGAGCACGTACAATGGTTGCAAGTCGAATATGGGCCACCTACGTCCAATCCCTAAAAGCACGTCCACTGCAAACCCGAATGGTCACATCTGGAATCCTTTTTGGGATTGGTGACGTCGTAGCTCAACAAGGTTTTGAACACCGAGGGACCGACCATGACGCACCAAGAACGCTTCGGACCGCATTCTATGGGACTGTCATATTTGCACCTTTGGTGCACACATGGCTCGGTGTAGCAGAGCGGATCACCCTTGGCGGGACCATTACGACTCTGTTGACGAGAACAACACTCGACGTATTTGCTTGGGGAAGCTTTATCACGACCGTTTACTGGACCTCGACAGGATTGCTCGAAGGCAAGACGGTCGAAGACGTCAAGGAAAAAGTGGAAGCTGTCTTTCCCCGAGCTCTATTTACATCATGGAGTGTATTTGGGCCTGCGCAGTTGGTCAACTTTGCCGTCGTACCGCCGATTCATCGAATGCTGTTTACCCAGGTGTGTTGCGAGCCCATTGAAAATCACAGGCATGTTGACTCATTCGACTGACCACAATGCGCACCTGTCGTTTCAGGTGGTCGGTCTAGGCTGGAACATTTTCCTCTCATATACCAACAACAGAACCAACCTCTCAAAGGCCACAAGAGATAGGGCCCGAGCACTCGCAGTGGACCAGATTGGTATCTAGTCCCGAGATTGGGAATAGGATGCAGAAAGGACATCTTCCTCGACTTCATCAAGGCCTCATCCTTCCGCACAGACTCGACACATGCATTTGAGCATAGACCATCAACGAGCATGGGTTTCTCCAAGGACGTCTTTCAGGCTCCTCACACAAAACGACATACAGCATGAGCATCCCCCGCACTCCTTAGCGACTGGCAGGACCGTTGAGCATAACATCATTGTATCAAATCACATAGACATCATGACATCTGACCACCCATCATAAATCAGTGACCCATCGTCCCGCTCGATCCTTTCGCTGGGTAACCTTGATCGCAGGAAGATCAATCCCTAGATCCCCATAATGTGGTGTAACGAATGCATCCCGGGTTTCTTGTCCAGTATTCTTGCCCGCAAGTTTAGTGGATCTGCTCTTGAGCGATGCCGAAGGCATTTCGAGAGGACGAGAGAATGTGCATAGTGACTTTCCTAGTGTACTTAGCCAGGCAGGATTGATTTTAGTGATGGCTGGAAAGAATGCAAACATCAGTCGACGAATTCAAAGTTCCATCAATCACACGCACGACCACTCACTCCTCAACCACACTCGACTCGTCCGGATGACTTCGCCAAACACGATCCAATCAGGCGGCGTCCCTCCCGACATGCTGCTACTGGGATGAATAAATGTCTGCTCGGGCACGCCAATCGCTTTGTAGACCACGCCTCTCGAAGTCTCATATTTTTCACCCCCTTTCGACTTGCCGAGCAAGTCAGCTCGAACGGCTACTTGGTCGATAAAGGCCGCGCAAATGACTTGTCGCAGGACTTTGAGCTATATGTGGGGGAGGCGGAGGGGAGAGAGGGCAATGGTTCAGTCAGTTGAGACTGTTGACGCGTGCTCATGTCATTGATTCACGGACCTGAGTCTCCGAAGGAAATCCGAGTTTTGTGGACAAGTCGAAGTCTGGGGAGGCAAGTTGCTGCAAACAGATGGAAGTGATTTGTTGTCTCAATTGCTGAATCTCTTTCATGGCCTGCAAAAACAGTTTGTCTCGTTCAGCGCGGCACGGAATGAGACGGTATGACATTGAACAACTGACCTTGGCTCGGACAAAATTGTCAGAGCAAAAGCTCGATTTGCTGCCCTCGTAATCATATGCTCCCAGCAGAGCGACAAGCTTGAAGAGGTCGCTTGCGCCTCCACCCAGAGATGTGAAGCGCTGCGGAATACAAACCACCAGTCAGTATCACATTCAGTATGGTCGTGCAAAGTAACCACTCGCCTGTTGAGACTTGAAAAACGCTCTTCGTTTCGCTTTCCTGTCCTCTTTTTCTCGGAGATCCTGACTCTTGATGTGCTTGATCTCCGGGACCTCTGCCTCAAGATCAGCCTCCTCCCCTTCATCCTGTCCAGCGGCCAACCCCAGACTCTCTTCACGGAGGAAGGGATCACCCACTGACAAGGCTGAGACGATGGCGATAATGTATGGCATGCATCCGTGTTGTTGCCCAATGACCAACATCTTGGCGAACCGAGGCGTGACTGGGAAATTCGACATGTTTCGTCCCAGTTCGGTGATTTGCCCGCCTGCCATGCCCGTCACTTCCTTGCCCTGAACCATCCTCGTGGCAGTCATGGGCGAAAGGGCTCCGAGACGCGTCAACAAGAGCTCCGCCTTCTTCAGACCAAGTCGGTCGGGTGGTGTGGGGAATGGGAAATTGACAACGGCGTCAATGTTCATGCATTTCATCTGCAACACGATTCCCTCAATCGGCATGCGGAGGATCTCTGGCACGGAGAACTCTTCGAAATGGTTCTCGAACATGGCTGAAGAGAAGAGGCGATAACAGTGACCAGGGCCTGTTCGTCCAGCTCGACCAGCTCGCTGGGCAGCTGATGCTTTTGAGATCCAGCCGACTTGGAAAGATTGGACTCCAGATGCATGGTTGTATTGTCTCTGTGAATGAGACGCGGAATCAACATCTTGACGCACCTCCCTCAACGGGGCCTCGAGGATTGGTTGACTCACCTCTTTCACTCTGCCTGTGTCGACGACGTATTTGATGTTGGGAATCGTCAAAGAGGTCTCTGCGACATTAGTCGCAACAACGACCAATCGGTGCCCTGCTGGTGGTGGCTCAAACACCATGAGTTGCTGTTCGTTCGACAACAGAGAGTAGAGGGGCAAGATGTGTAAAGGTGCTGCGGAAAGAGACAAGGAGATCAGGTCGAGTTCGAAACCGAGCAGCATGACGACTCACTTTCAGTGTCTTCCATGTCAATGCCAAGAGCTTCGTCGTCTTCTGATTCATCGTCAGTATCCAGAGCATCTGCATCGACTTCATCCTCTTGACCGTCATCAACATCGCCAGCCAAATCATCATTGTAACCAATGTCAAGATCTTCCACTTCCAAGGCGGCTGACGAAAAGGATGATCAACACATGGGCCCATAAAGTGGCATATGCTTTCCCACTTACTGTCAAGATTGGTGGTCGTACGTTGACTCAGCTTATCTTCCTGTCCGGCTTCCCACGCCCTTGCAGCGTCGACTGCCCGAGAGGAGGAGCCTTGCCCGCTTTCTCTCTTTCTGCGGCGCTCTGCAATGGCATTCTTCCCAAATCTCTTTTCCAACTTTCGACACAATGCTGTGATCTCGGCCTGACCCGTCATGAAGACGAGCACGCCACCCGGGGGTAACCGTGCGTGGATCTTGGTGACCTTTTTATATGCTTCAGTCACATAGTCGTTGGTCGTTCTTCGGTTGAAATGAATTGTCACTGGATGCTGTCGAGCTGAGATCTCAATGATCGGAGGTGGTTTGGCGAATAGGACGGTGTTGGCCGCAAAGTCTGCCACACGCAAGGTTGCAGACATGATGACTATCCGAAGAGGCTGTTTTTGGAGGATCAGGGTAGTGTGTCAGCAATTGATCAACGTCCGATTGGTGTGAGCAAAGACGGACCTTGACATCTTCTTTCCCTTCTCTCCAAAGTTTTTCACGGAGCTTGGCAACTCTGCTCAAGACACCCACCAGCACGTCCGTGTTGACGCCTCTCTCGTGGGCTTCATCGACTACCACGACGGAGTATCGGCTCAACAAAAAGTCGGTAGCCAGCTCTCTCAACAAAACACCATCCGTCATAAATTTGATGGCAGTTTCACTCGACGTTGTGGAGGAGTATCGAATCTGATGCGCGACAGTCTTTGACTGAGGCCCAATGTTGAGTTCCGAAGCTACACGAACAGCAAGCGATACGGCTGCGACACGTCGGGGCTGAGTAACGGCAATCATTCCCGGGTTGTCGGATCCTTTGAAACCAAAACCGGCCTCATAAAGCATTTGAGGAATTTGAGTCGTCTTACCACTACCGGTCTCTCCACAGATGATGACGACAGGGTTGAGCAAGATGGCTTCCATGATGGATTGTTCCTCCGCGACCACTGGTAACTGTTGGCGAGACTCATCCACCGAGGGTCGTCGTTTGAGTGTTGGCCGATGACCTGTACTTTTGAGTACTTGATCCGTTGCCTTCTTGTCGTTTTCGAGATTTCTGGACAGAAGAGATGAGGATGGCACTGAATAGTCCGCACCTAGTGGTCCAATCTTGGGAAGGATAGGGCCTGAGGCCTTGCCTTCTACGTATGGTTTGTTGAGGGCCAACAAGTCGGGTGCCAGATTATTTGACGTCTGTTGAGTCGCCCATTGGCGGAACTTGAGTCGTCTTTCCTTGGCCTCTGCCTTGAGCGCGTCATCCTCTTCAGATAACTCTTCATCATCCATGTCACTGCCCTCATCTTGACTATCCCTACTCTCTGACATGTCATCAACATCGTCATCGTCCTCATCGCTATCCCCGTCTTCGTCATCCTCGTCCAAAGATACAGCCTCAAGTTCTTCAGAGCCCGAGCCCGATCCTGATGCATCCGAATCCTCGTCTTCCTCTTGGGAGCTAGAGTCTTCTTCGGCAGCTTCGAGCATGGCTTGCCTCTTCCTGAGCAGTCTCTTCTCAGCGCCAGTCATTCTTGTCATCTGTTTCGCAGATGACCCGGGAGGCCGATGGCGCAATGTTAGTGATTGTCGTGACAAGATGAGCCGACAAGCAACCCACCTTTATTTTCTGTGTACGGACAACTGTTTTGGGAGCAAGAACCGCCCCATCGGCAGAGCGTTTCAAGGCTGAGCCGAGAGCAAGAGGGGTAGTTGACACAGTTTGTGTTACTGCAGATAATTTCTGATCTGGCTGTACTTCGGCTGCCCTGTTTGTTGTCGGAGGGGCAGCAGAGACGGCCTCCGCTCTGGGTTCCACACGCAAAGCTTGTTCATCATCAGAGCTAAAATCCGAATCGGAATTCTTGACGGTTTGTTCGACGATGGCATTGCCCCAGGCATCCTGAAACGGATCGTAGTATTTCAATATTTATCTCCTTTTTTAAAGCAAATTCGGCGAGCACACACCTTCTTCTTCTTCTTTCGTGTTGGATTTTGCAACCGGGGTGAGATCGCCACCTCAGGCTGCTGATCCGTCGACTCTGGCTCTTCGGTGGGAGCATTTACCACCCGTCCTTGAGCTTCAGCCTTCTTGAGCTTTTTCAACTCCCTATATCCCTTGCTGCCCTGATCAAATCCTAGCCCGCTTTCAACGACTGATCCTTGTCCCTCTTCGTCAGCACTGTCCCCCCTGTCCTCGACTTCAACACCATTCCTTCGGGCCACCTTTTCCATGGCACGTCTGACATCCAAATCTTCCCGTTTATCAACTCGTTGTTGTGCGCTCAGAGGATTCGAAGGGAATTGACCAAGCGTAGAGGTCGAACGCAGTTTGGACGCAATGGACAAGATGTCATTCGGCTGGGTGCTCTTTTTCGCCGAACCAGCGGGGGTTGAAGAAGGTATCTTGTACGAGTTGGCGATGATCTCTAGCGACTCTAGTCTGGATTCTTGTTTCAATTTTTTTGCCTACAAGATGAATAAACACCTCAGATGAACTTCTCTCGACGCCCCAGACCAGATGGTGACCTACAATATAAGCATCCAGCCTTTTCCGTTTCTTTGAACTCATTTGTTCACCATCCTTGAGAAGCTGCTGCCTCATTGCCTGAAGAAAAAGTCAGCGCTCGACTGATCAGCGAACCATCTCGACTCAGACACTCACTTGAGTCCGTTTCTCTCTTTCCATCTCCTTTTCACCGGGAACAATCATGTCCATCTCGTCATCGTTACCATCGTATGAATCTTGCACAGGTGCATTCTCATCGTCCTGTTGAGCACGACTGGTCCGCCGTTTCTTGTGCGAGGACCCTCCGACCGTAGACTGTCTCGCTTTTGCATTGTGCCTCTGTCTCACTGGAGGACCCATCGCAAGCTGTCAAATCCGACTGTGCAACGTCTTGACTCACCTAGACATGGTCTGGCAAGTGATCTCAATGCTGCTCCTATCTCGAAAGCCAAGTCCGCGGAAGCAGATTACAAATTTCTGAAATTTCGAGTTGCGCGTCTTAGCTTATCGCCTTATCTACCGACGATCTCAGCAGGGTCTTTTGTGTAACTGAGGACTTGTTGGGACACGCAACCCACTTGCTCATGACACGGCCAGGGATCAAGTAACCACATAAGACGACGGCGAGGCGTCTCTGAACGAACAAGATTCGTGTTATATGCATGTGCAAATGCCATATATCAATCTAATAAGAGCTATACAACGCCGGTGACCGACATCCCTAACCACTTGCGAAAGCCTTGACAAGGCCCTTGCCTGCTTCCGCTGCAAGTGACTTTGCGGCATTGTCCACTGCACCCAAACAAAGCATCATGTCGAGCCTACTAGGATCCTGGACCTTCCTTGCCAAGGGCTCGGCGAGGTCGGGTAGAGGGGCCAAGCCCTGAAGTTTTCGTTGCTCGTTCTCTTGTTGTCTTGCCTGAACAGCTTGCTCGTGCTTGGATTTTTCTCTGATCACTTGACGAAGCTGGTACGCCAAGTTGGACTGCTCAGTGGAAAGGTTGGTGAGTTGAGAGAGGGTGGTGGAGAGGGACAGAGGAAGAGCAGTGGTCGTCGAGTTTTGCAGAGGGATAAATGTTTCGGGGAGGGCAAGCTTGCTGGGGTTTCGGAGAGATTGCTCGACACCCTCAGCAGGGGTGGAAAGTTCGGAGAACAAGGCGTTCAACAGAGCAGGGTTCTTGGTCTTGAACTTGAGGGGTTGGAGGAGGTTGGAAGGCGCTAGTCCATGCTCAATCAAGCTTGCAGTGTCGAACCTCTGCTTCTCAGAAGCCTTGACAAGTCCGTC
Source organism: Filobasidium uniguttulatum (assembly GCA_039545395.1). Taxonomy (NCBI): domain Eukaryota; kingdom Fungi; phylum Basidiomycota; class Tremellomycetes; order Filobasidiales; family Filobasidiaceae; genus Filobasidium; species Filobasidium uniguttulatum. The sequence goes on along the minus strand of BCJK01000008.1, from coordinate 121,092 downwards.
GGAGAGCTTGTACGCCTTGATGCTGACATCACCGGATGCTGAGCGAGCAGCATCATGGACAATCAAGACTGCTCGGTTTCCTCCCTTGCTTCGGTTACCACCCATTCGCTCAATGGCAGTCATCAACTCGACGATTCCCTTGACCAAGAATCCACTGCCGGGAGCGAGTCCAGCGGTGTTCTGACTTCCAGACTCCTTTGTTCCGGAGATGGTTGATGAGGGGTTGAATGCTTCCGAAATCAAGGTATTGAACAACGAAGGGGTATGGAGCGTGAGGTAGATACCAATGGGGGAATCCAAGAGAGCAACCTCTCGCAAGTGGCGAAGCAAGTTCTGTGCGTAAGGAGCTTTGCCTTCAGTCGTCTCGGCGCCGGATCCCACCGCGTTCAAGGCACCCTGAATCCCTCCGGGCAATGGGTAAGAATCGACAATCTCGGCGGTCCCGGAAAGGTCGATTCCAAGCAGCAGGCCAGCAGTGTCCACAGGCGTCGGGTTCGACGAATGTGATGGGTGGTTGGCATCTGTCGAGTGCTTCAAAATCTTGAGGATAGCCTGTTGAATTTGTCACGCGAGAACAAATGGTGTGTAAGTAGACAGACGCAGACAACACAGCGCCGAGCCTTGTTACCAAGCAGAGAAAGTGCACTCACGGTACCTGCAACCTCTACCTCTTGGATAGGAATCTCTCCCTCGATGTCCAAAGCTTCCTCCAACCTGGCGGGAATAGCACCAGCGCTTTCTTGTCCCTGCCTCAAAGGCTTTTGCGAGCTGTTTTGGGTGTGGGCAGACGCAGCCTGTGCGGACTGCCTGGCCGAAGCCGCGAGCATCTCTGCCATAGACGACATGATGACAAGTTACTAGAGTTTTGTTTTGGGACAAAAGATGGAATCAGGCAGCCCCTATGTTGGATGTCCCTCTCTGTATGAACGAACAAGAAGCAACTGTCCGCGGCTCAGCGTCGAAAAGACAAGTTAAGGAGGCACCCCGCCCGCCAGGCAGATACACGCGCGCGCGGACAACGAGTGATCGGTCGTCCGTGACCACTCGACCTCGCGTTTCACTTTTGTCGCGCTAGCAGCAGTGATTTCAATGTTCAATGAGTTGGGCAACTAACGACCAGTCGCAGGATATAAAGCCCCTATTACTTGTCTTTAGCGGTTCATCAGAGCAACTTTCATGTTTTTTTCTTCATTGATCTACCCAAGTTGGCTGCCCGTCTGTCCGCCCCATCTCTGACCCTTTAATAGACACGCAACGTGTTACGATGTCTGATGAGAATGAAAACGACGAGGTGTGTTTGCCCCTATCTGCAGCATTCAAAAGATTGGTGACTACACTTTCAACTACACATTGCCTTTTAGGAGTTTGTAGGAGCTTTTGAGGTAGGTTTTGGAGATTCGACATGATTGTTGTCATAAACAAATGACTGACCAGATATATTGGTGAGGATTTCAGAGCGTCGACGAACTTCAGAGTCAAGGGATCAACGTTCAAGATATTACCAAGCTCAAAGCAGCGGGAATATGCACCATACTGTCCGTCTCCCAGACGACCCGCAAGAATCTGCTCAAGATCAAGGGTTTGTCCGAGGCCAAGGTCGAAAAGCTCAAGGAAGCTGCTGCCAAGATGCTTCCACCAACGTTCGCCACTGCTGCTGAGATCGGTATCCGGCGCGAATGCTGCGTCATGATTAGTACAGGCAGTAAGGCCGTCGATGCTATGCTGGGAGGTGAGAATTCGAAAGCAAATCGAGTATATGGCCTTTGGGCTGACTAGGTGCCGCGTATTATCAGGTGGGGTACAGACCGGTAGTCTCACCGAAGTCTTTGGCGAATATCGCAAGTCCTTTTACGTGCTGTCAAGCCACCATGAACTGTACATTGATCAAACTCAGACGTCTTATGTATAGGAACAGGCAAGGTAAGGTTGTGGTGCTCCAACCATTCGCAATGAACTTGAGGTAAGATCGTACTTCATACCAGACGCAATTAAGCCACACGATGGCCGTGACGTGAGTGCGCCGTTTTGTGCCATGTCGAAGAAGGTACTCTCATCTTTTATCTCCGAACCGACAGCACTCAACTTCCCGTCGACATGGGTGGCGGTGGAGGAAAGGTGGCATGGATCGGTCAGTATGAGGAATTCTATTGCTGCTTCAATTCCTACATATTTGTTGGTGTACTTTGGCAGACACGGAGGGGACTTTCAGACCAGAGCGTCTCAACTCGATCTGCGATCGCTTCGGTGTAGACACTGCTGCAGCTACAGGGTATGCTTGATTACTGGAGAAGAACAGGCACCCATAGGCTGACGTTATATTGAGCCAGAAATGTGATTTGTGGAAGGGCATACTCATCGTGAGTGATTGGATTTTGCTGGGATGGATCGACTAGGCGGCGATGAATGTTTTTGACAAACTCAGGGAGCAACAACACGACATGCTTTTTGAGCTGGCACAAAGGTCAGTCACATTTCAGGACCGAAAGCCGGTCGTAACAAGCGGATGACTTTGAATTATGGCAAACCAGATTCGTGGAAGATCGTACTTTTAAACTCTTGATCGTCGACTCGGTCATGAACTTGTTTCGTAAGAAATTCTCCAAGACATTATCCGCACTCTCATACTGACGTGTTACAACGCTCTTGCTCAGGTTCTGATTTCAGCGGCCGAGGTAAGAGTCGTTTCACCTTCCCAAATGCACGTAATTGATACCAGTTCTGCAGGCGAGTTGAGCGAACGCCAGCAGGTAGGTCGTTTGAGTCAAATTGTGCACGTCGACATATACCCAGCGTTGAGAGTGGTCTTGCCAGAAACTCAACGCCTTCCTATCCCGACTTGCCAAAATGGCAGAAGAGTTTGTAAGTTTGGAAGCATTTCATGAACTTTGGCCCGAACTCCTGTCTAATGCAAGCGTCCCCACATAGAACATCGCTGTGCTGATGACGAACCAAGTAGCCGCAAGCCAAATCTTGAGCAGAAATGATGTAGACTGACCTGGTTCGTCCGTACAGGTGCAAGCTGATCCAGGCGCGGCGGCGATGTTTGCGGCAGCGAGCTCGGCCAAGCCGATCGGAGGTGAGTTGAGACCTCTGAAGCAGGCATGGGGCTCCTGTAGGCATTGCTGGGAAGAGATGCAAACTGAGATGTTCTTGACATGGTGGACGGGCTTGGGGTAGGTCACATTTTGGCACATGCGTGAGTCTGCACGTGCCAATTGCTCCAGTCGGCCAACAAGTTCACCTGTTCCTCTGTCACACTACATAGTTCGGCCACGCGAATACAGTTAAGGTGAGTCTTTGCAATTCTGACCAGCAGACTTTGACTGAAGCGCCTTTGGACTCACAGGAAGGGAAGAGGCGAAGAACGTATCGCAAAGCTGGTGGATAGCCCATGCCAGCCTGATGGCGAGTCGACCTATGCCTTGAGAGTGGGGTAAGTACATGCGACATGCTGCCCCTGAAAGCGCACTGATGACACGTCTACCTTCAGAGGCTGGGAGGACGTGTAATACAACGCCGTGTACCAACCGTAAATCAGGAAAATGCGCTTGAACAATGTCAGTTCAAGGCACTCAGTCTGGGCCGTCCTTTGAGACCCTGTCACTATGTCAGACGATGCAGTGGTACATCCTTTGCTTTTGGAAATTTGTAGATGGTTGTGAATCGTCAAAGCCAGTCAATTGAGCTGGTAGATGTGATACAAATAAACTGTACAAGTTGCTCAGACCGTCGCTCCAGTCGTTTGCGCACCGGCTTGCTCTTCTGATTCTAGGGGTTGTACCGGCATGGTCGGTTCGGGAAGGATGGAATTCATGAATTCAGGGCCGAGGAATGCACCAATACGTTCGTTGGTCTTGGTCCAAAGCTCTTTTTGTTGGGTCGACCGACCATCAGGTTGCTGAGGAGGTAACAAGATTCCGGTCGAGTGCATTACCAGGACAATATTCTTCAGCGACTCGGGAACAGCTTCGTACTGTAATCAATCACGAGTGGTGTCAGCATTGTCTTGGTTGGCTTAAGGGTCGACACTCACCTGCTGTCTTGAGCCAGTACGCATGGAACGCTCCAACAATCCAACGATCTTGAGCAAAACTTCTAATAACGCATCAGGTCGTTCAGACAAGGGAGCGAGATATTGCAAAAATGCCTTTGAAACGAGTGCAGACGCTCTCAAACGGGTTTCCTCAATGTTGTTGTTGCCTCCGCCACCGACACCAGCATTGACATGCACCGGATCTTGACCAGCACCGCCTTGTTGTGGCTTCAACAGTTGATCCATAACGGGGAAAAGAACCCGACTGAAGATCAACTGAATAGCGACATGCTGATTTGTGCGCTCGAGCAGGTTTGCGTTAAAGAGGACACGTTGTAAGTAGCCAATCGCTCGTTGTCGGATATCGTGGCTACCATTGACTGTATGCTTGGCAATGGTGAGCAAGAGGGGGAGCCATAAAGCTTGCCAAGCTGTGTCAGAACACGTTCGTATGTGAGTAACGACGCAGGACAGAAATTGAGGAAGGATAGACCAACGTACCTTCATCTTTGCCCATTTCGGAAGACTGGATGAGTCCAGGAACGCACTCTCGCAATTCGTATAGCATATCCAAAGCTGCCAGTCCCCTTTCAACGGTAGGTCCACTGACAGGTCCCGGTATCGTCAGTCGAATGAGAAAGAAACAAGACTGCAAGGTTTGGGAGAGCACTCACAGTGTAGCCGCAGGTGCAGAGGAATTTCGTCGTCTTGATGCTTCAAGCCGGCTGGCAGCCGCACCTGCAGATGTGGCAAATTCGTCCAAAATCGCTACAATTCCAGAGTAATTGTCAACGGATGGTCCGGCGCCGACGGTACCCGTGGCCATCTTTTGAACAAGATCGAGCGTGACCTTGGAGGCTTCCGGGTGTGCCACGGTAGCTCTGAAGAGCGCGGTCACGAGATTCCATTCGGTTTGAGATCTGCCGCGAGGTGATATCAATATTGCTGTCTTCATCAGACGCCTCGCAAAAAACTCACTTGACAATGGTACCATCCCTCTCCAAGAGTTTGGCGACGCCAGCCATCAATTGCTCCGACACAGCATTGAGAACCGAAGAAGGCAAGCTGCGTAGGACATCAAGAGCAAGAGAGAGTTGATCCCTCAATTTTGGCTGGAACAAGCATTAGACGTGCTTTGAACGACGAGTCTGGTTTAAACGCGCAACTCACCTCGTCGCAAATCAAAAGGCACAACTTCAACAGTGACGTGACGGCCCGTTCAATCAGCAGAATGCTATACGATTGCGCCGAAGAAAGCAACGCCGCAATGAACTCGAACACGATCGGCCACGTCTCGGCGGCATATTCCGGCGGGGACTTGACGGCAATGCTAACCATGAACTCGAGATCAAACAGGGCGGCCGGGTCGTACGGTTGCTGAGCTTCGTCATAAGCTGGGGTCAATGGCCGTTCGGCCATGGCACCATTTGGTAGTGATGAATCATCCCCGCGCCTGCCGTGTGGGTAGGATCGTGACATGCATCTTGCCTCCGCTAGGGCTCTTAATGCTCGTAGGGATGCAAGTGTAGCTTCGAGACCAAGTTGGCTGTGTGGTGACAAGCCCGGTCAGCACGGAATCCAAGAGTGTATTTACAAGCTCATGACACTTACTGGACCTGAGTGTACAACTCTTCTAGCCGGCACGACGAAATGCAGTCGAGCGCAGTCAATGTGTTCTCCACGTCTTCTTGATTGGGCACTGTCAAGACATCCGTGCTCGCTGTATACGGACTGAGGAGGTATGATGACAAGGTGGACAACAGACCACCCGCTTCAGACTTGCGATCCCCACCGGTGATGGCCGGGTTGAATGCACAGATCGGGATCGTAGATTCTCCGGACAAAAACTCAGCCTTGCCTGTGAGTTGTTGTGGGAGTAGCGAGTGTAGAAACAGTGTTTGCAACATTTCAAAGATCTGTTCGAGGCGGTGTAATGAGCTCATGCGGATAAGACATCACCTGTTTGCGGATGCTGCCACTCACCTGAATCCACCCTTTACGAATAGCATTGCCATTTCCATTGGCAATCGTAAACAAGACCACGGTGGCCAACTGGCACTTGAAACTCGTTCCGAATCTGACCGAGAGGGGTGAGACGGTGACATCGATGCCACCACCTTCACCCGTCTCCACGGAAGCACCCGTTGCTGATCCAGCCTTGACGACGGGATGATTGGCTGACTGATATCCCATCTCTGTCTCATCCAGCAATCCAGTTGCATGGGCAAGAGAGAGTACAATCGTGTCGATGACCTCGGGTACATTGTACTGTTTGGCCAATGCTGCACAATGCTTGAACCCGGTAATGGCCTTGTGAATGACAAACTCATCGTGAGAGCAGCTCGTGAATGCAGAAGCAATCGCTGTCACCGTCGGTTCCCAGCTGACCAAAAACATCTCCTCGTCAAACGCAGGTGTATCAATCCGCGTGATTTGGGCGGGATGCGATCGCCGGCTCTTGTCCAACAGCTGTTTCCAGGCGTAGTCAAACCCAGCTTGACCGACGTGTTCTTGAGGCATGATAATTTCTCGTTGTCTGATCGAGTCGTGGATCGCTGCTAGATACTCCGGGGGGAAATCCTTCCCATTGTTAACGCCTCGGAGGTTACGTTGATAGTCCTCGATGGTCATTCGTTTACGATTCTGAGGGTTGTGTTGGTCCGTGTTCAACATGATGACTGAATAGGCCAAAACGTAGGCGGCATCAGTGTCTGCGATTTCAGACGGGCGGAACGAAGCAAAGTGAGCCGCAAAGACTTCGGTGATCCGAGAGATAGGTTGAGCTTCGCCAGGAAGCCTGAATGATTCGAGCAGCTCTCTCATGGCATCAGCGATTGACGCGGTGTGACTGAAATCGAAGAGACCAATGAATGCTTTCAAGAGATCGAGGTTTTCCGGTTTGCTAATGTAATCTCCCAATGTTTTCTTGTCCAATCTCGAACACGTTTTGAGGAACTTGGCAATGGACGCCGAATTGTTGTCTTTAGAGTCTTGAGTGTACCCTGGGATCAAGTCGTGAGTGACGAAATACTCGATGCCTCTTTTCGGTTTCTCGTTGAAAGCCGCGGCGCCTGTGATCAAGTGAGCCTTTTTCTGCTTTTGCTCCGCAAGCGTTGTTGGTGAGGGCAAATGATCAGGGCGAGTTTCATCGTCCTGAACGTTGGTACATTGAATGTCAGCAACCTTGCGTAATGGCGGGAGCAACCCAATAAGCCGACTCACCGACTCTGAGCGTCCGGCCATGGCTTCGATGAACCCGACTAGCATCTCAAAGGAGAGCAACTGAGAGTTGTCCATTCCTTGTTCGGCAAATTGTTGCTGTTGATGCTGTTGTTGAGATGGCTGTGGTAGCACACCTTGACCAAGGAACATGATCATTCGTTCAAAGACATCTTGGGAATCGAGATCACAGTCATAGTGGATCCACAAGTTGGCCATGAAAGAGGGGGAAAGATGAAGCTGACCCAAAGTCTCGAGCATGAGTTGACGAAGGTCGGATGAGACGGCAGTAGTGGTTCCGCTGACAACGGATGCGGCCGGGGTAGAGGGCCGAGTGGTTGGGTCCACTGGAGGCGTCGGAGATGGCCGAGGCGACTGGATGTGTGCACGTTGATAAAGTGGTGTGGGAGTTTCTTGTGACGACACCAAGGGTGGCGGAGGCGCAAGTCGGTCCATAATGTACGTCAGAAACAATTCCATCTGAAGCTTGACATGAGGCAGCAAAGTCGTGTACAATGAACTTGATGTTCGGAGTGCCAAGGCGACGAGGACTGGGTTGTCACTCTTGACGACGAGCAACATGAGATATCGACATCCTTGATCCTGGATCCGTTCGACAAGGTCGGGCCAACGGGCGATTGTACGTCCACCGAGGTCAAGCAGTGAGTTGAAGATGCCCAACGCCGAGATTCGCATCGAGTCGGTATGGGTGAGGTCAAGGGGGTTCAGTAGGGAGGTCAGAACCCGCAACAACTCGATGAGAGTAGGGAGCGCATAAGGTGTAAACGGGGTCGCGGTAGCTGCTGCCACAGCGACTGCACTGCTAGTCTTCTCCGTGGATAAAACGTCTGGACCTTGTTTGCTTGAGTCTTCCTCACCTCGTTGACTCTGTTCACCTGTAGCTTCCACTGTTGACTCTGCTGATTGTGTTTGCTCTTCGTGAACTTCCGGCTCCGGCTCAGTCTGTTGCTCTTGCTTGATATGCCTGACCGGTTCACTGCGCTCTCCTTCACCCATGAGAGCCAATCGTTTAACACCTCCATGAATGATCTTGACCACAATCCTTGCTGCTGAGCGTCTCAGTCCGTCTCCCAGCCTAGCTCGTCCTGCCATTCCAAGAGCAACCTCCAGTAGCTCGCAAACAGCCTCATCTGTCAACTCCAAATCCAGAGAGCCGGAGACGATGGTCGATGTAACACATAGCAACCTCGAGAGGACGAGTTCGTCCTGAGCTGGTTGTGTCGAGGCAGGAAAACGGCAGTGTGCGAGTGCGCTGGTAAGTGCACCCAATGCGATTTGAAGCGGTGTTGGCTCGGTGGGCGGTGCAATCAGATACTCTCGAGTGAGCGTCGTGGTCCCATCTGCATACAGTGGAAGCACGTTGGCTGCCAAATGGTCCAATGCGGTCAAGGCCAGCGAGGTGATGGGGCCTGGTGTCAATGGCGACCTGACAAGAGCAATAAAGGGCAGGAGAATATCGATGGGTTGGATCTCGGTGATGTCTGTGGTGTACCCATTTCAGTCGTGAGTGTGTGCGTCATGACGTCGACGGGTCAAGATAACTTACCGACAGCGTCAATACATTGTCGACGAAGTGGAACGAATGCGGCCAACAACTCAATGGGGTCCAGATGATCAATATCGCTTGCCAATTTGGTGGGGTTGCTGGTTCCTGGAGTGGTGCCATCGACCAGTCTCGCCGTCGTCCACGGATCCTTGGTTGTCGATGTCAATGTCTGGGGTGTCGCTGTCGAGGTCGCTGCTGCTGCTGCATAGTATACTGACGAAGATGAAGACCAGCGGGGGGACCGCCGCATTGACGAAGTCACCCCCTGGATTTCCTGGAGGACGAGCAGACGAGCTGAGATATCCATCGTCGTCGTGATTGTCACGAAGAATTCTTAGAGTAGAGTAGAGTGACATTTCCATGAGGTCAACTACCTGAATGATATCGTCAACAACTCTAGCCATCGCATCGTGGACGCTTCGTTCTAACAAGAATTGCTTGATTCAGCAAGCTATCGACACTCGCCCTTTCATCAACTTGAGAAGATCAGTAAGAGGAGGTTGCTGCTGATGACGACCTCGAAGTGACACGGCTCGTTGCCGTTGCTTTTCGACGAGGCTGGGCTATCAAGAAACACACCTAGCGATCTCTACATTCGACGCTGTATTCAACTCTGTACATCGACGGCTGTACCACTGGCTTGTCTTTCTAAGATTCACCTTCAAGACGAGCCACAATCCGTTGACTCGTCAGGTCATTGATTACTTGACAGGACACGACTGGCATGGACCTCATGTTATCCAACGCTGGGGTTTAGGGGGTTCAAGAGACTTGACCATGACCGACTCGCTCGTGTTCACTGTTCACTGCTATCCCGAAAAGGTCGATGCACACTTCAACGGCACATGCTCGACCTATCACTGGATGTAGGACTGTGCCTCGGAATCGTTGAAGCTCTGTCGTATTGACTGAATAGAGAGACTTTAATCTGGGACGATGACCTCGAGTCATTCACAATTCACTTTAATATACATACTCTCTTGGGGGACTTGGGCAGACAGTATCCACAGCACACTGTCATATAACATATATCGACACTGATAACACCAAGAGGCTTTGGGTGGAGACAAAAGTGAGACGTGAGTCGTTTCAGATCGGCTCGACTTGACCTGATCAACGACAGATGACCGCTGGCAGTTCGATGTCAAGCCACGTTCCATCCAAGCATGACACAGATGCAAGGAACGCCAAAAATATAATGAATTATGGATGTTATGGAGTGTACTTATCGAGTATTACAGCCCCCAGATTGCTTTACTTGTGAGAATTATGTTTCGACTTGTCAATTATGAATACGTTGATCTCTTCCTGCAGTCATCCTTTTGTGCACATCCGTTTGGAGGCAGCATCTTCTTCTTCTCCTCACAGGGCATATAAATCCGCTCCTGATCCGGGCAGCCAGTCTGCCGGAATGACACCTTGAAGCGACTCGTCGTCAAATGCACTGCGACCAACATAGAGCGCAAAGTCCCCGTCGGGAAGTTGCCACCTCTGGTTCTCGACACTCCAGATCGCCAGGTCATAGTAGGACAGCTCAAACGAGGCTTGTTGAGTCTCGGACTGGTCRAGCGTGATCCTATGATRCATGGACAATCAYATSAAATGTCAGCCAYCRSTGTYGYATCRGACCAAAGCTYGAGTCGMTCGTTGCTCACCTTTCGAATCCCTTGAGCACCTTGGGSGCCTGGTCAACACCTTCAGGAAACCCGACATATAGCTGAGGAACCTCACACCCGTACACACCGCCCACATTGGTGATATCCACCGTGACCTTGAACCTGGGCAAGTGCAAAGCGTGAGCAAGAGACGAGCCGACTTGATGAGTCGCATTGTCGGCAAAGTAGCCTTGGTCTCGGATCATTTGTTGTTGCTCGTCTGTCAAACCAATCCTGTTGACCTGCAAGTTGTCATAGGCGAACTGAGTGTACGAAAGACCGTAACCGAATCCGAACCGAGGCTCGACATTGTTCTTTTGGTGCCATCGGTAGTCGAGATAGATGCCTTCATCATAGTCGACTTGAGGCTGAGCGTCATATCGAGTGTTGACATAGGTGATGTTGGCCGCCACATCGGCTTCAGATCGAGGAATGCTGTAGGGCAATCGGCCCGAGGGGTTGTAGGACCCGTACAAAACGTCAACGATGGTGTTGCCTGCTTCTTGACCTTGCAAACCTGCCATGACAACAGCCGTGACGTTGGGGTGATCGATCCATGGTTCCATAATAATAGGTCCTACCGAGTGAACGACAACAACGACATTGCTGCTCTGGTTGGCAACCGCAAGGACGAGTTCGTCGCCACCCTTCCAAGCCGTCATGTTTTTGCGATCACCGAGATTTCCATCAATGTCCCCCGCCAAATATTCACCCGAGTCAGCAGCGATGAAGACGAGTGAAATGTCTTGCTGGGCCGCAAGTTGTCCCACCGTCTCATAGGCATAATCGTCCAAGACCCAACCAACTTGCGTACGATCTTCAATGGCTTTACGTTGAAGAGCTGCCAAGGGATCGACGAGGTAGGGGAAATCGGCTACACCGCTGCCCCATCCGATAGCCAGAATGCCATCGTAACCTATACGAATGGGGTAACCGTTGGGTCCAAGAGATCCAGGACCAGCGTCGGATCCAAAGATGCCCATGGATCGGGGAGCATGAAGGGGCAGTGTGTTGTTGACGTTTTTGAGCAAGACAGTGGAAGCAGTGCCAATCTTGCGAATCAAGACATCGTGGTCCTGCCTCACATCCAAGAACTTATTCAAGCTGGGGTCGGTTCGGTTGAATGCATCAAAGTTGACTTCGGGGTAGCTGGGGTCATCTTGGCCGACCAAGAACCAAGAAGCAAGGATTCGAGTAGCCATGTCGTCGACCCTTTCGATGGGGACGGATCCATTGTTGACGGCCTCTGTAAGGTTGGATCCATAGTAGGTGGTCTTGCTCCCCAATGTAATATCTCCGGGCCTGAAATATATCGTTAACGAGCATGAGTTGTGTGTCTGAGAAGTGCGTCTCAAAGTGGTACATGCTTACATTGTCATGTCAAGCCCCGAAAGAACGGCAGAGACACCGCTGTGAGTCCCAGTCCAATCCTGTGACGCAGAGACGCAGTTCAGATCAGGATCGTGTGTATGCTTGATTGAATCGGTATCAATTGACTCACACTCATAACCTGTCCTTGGAAACCAAGCTCATGTTTCAACCATCCGTTTACCGCAAGGGAATTCTATTGAAGCCGATGCATCAGTGTACATTATTCAAACGCTTTCGTCTGCTGACTCACTTGAGAAGCATAGCTCGAATTTATCAAGTTGTACGATGTCATGACAGTGGCAACCTCGGCTTGGACCGAACGCAAAAATGGCTGAAGGTAGAACATGTGGGTCGTATAATCGTCGACATTGGATGAAGTATTGGTACGATTCCTTTCTTGTCTATCGATTCAAAGTGAAAAGCGATCAATACGAGAGACTATATAATCGGGGCAAAAAAGAGAGACATACTCGTTGAAGATGAAGTGTTTGGCGCATGCTTGGACACCGACGTCTTGCACGCCCTTGATGGTATTGAAAGCCACCTCGCCTGATCGATACCAATGTGAATGTCAGTTTTGTAAGGTAGCGAGGCCGGGGTCATATGATAGCATGTACCCACCTGCCAAAAACGGATCGGCACCTCCCATTTCCCAATTACGACCGCCAGTGGGGGTTCGCATCATGTTCATACCTGCAAGTAGACACACCGAATGAGTTGAACTGTCAAACTGGATATTGGAATAGCACTCTCAACTCACCAGGACCGAGAGCAATGTTGACGCCTTTGGCCTTGAACTCGCTACCCATGGCGGAGCCTCGCTGATACATGAGGTCACGGTCAAATGTACTGGCGATGTTAATTCCAGCGGGAAAGACAGAGACGCCATCCGTGGAGCGAACACCTGTGGGACTATCTTCAAGGCATAACCCCTTGTATCCAACTCGTTCGATGGCAGGGGTGTTTCCTACACAAGCTCGGCCTTTGTATGCCTTTTCCTCCCATCCGACGCCTGTACCCAGGGCAATCTTTTCTTCCAAGGTAAGCTGATTGTCTGAGATGAATTTCTTGGCCTTTTGAATAGCATCAGCCCATACACCAACACCACGTGCAGGAGCCCAAGGGAAAGGGGGAGAGTAAGAGTTGTTGTTGCCTGGTTGGAACCGGTTCAATGGGTCTCGGTCATCCGGGTTCCACAGGGGGTTCGTGTGATCCGAAAAGATGGGGACGTAGGGTTTCGAGTCTGCTTCGTTGTCACATGAGCAAGCTTCGGTGCCTTGAGTGTCGTTTGAAGTATCATTGTTGTCTTGAGCTTGAACTTGAAAGGCAAGATAAGCAAGAAGTGCCAGCCATTTGGTCAAAGAGACAGCCATTCTTGAGGTCGAAACGGCTTGGTAGTTGCTCAAGATACCATTTGCCCAGGCTGGGGGAAAGGTGGACTCGCCTCCATCTTTGCGGCTTTTGTAGTGGGGTCCGTAGACTGCAGTTGCCAGTCATGTTGAATTGTACCCATGTGCAACAGTCGACAGGTCAAAGGCCCACCTCATCCCCACTTGCTGCTCTTGATGCTTGTCAGTCGCCAGTCATGACGCTTTGAAAACGCCCGGAGCACCATCCGGACACTGTGAGTCCCAAGTCAGATGAGCATTGTTATGTCCATACACTGTGAGTAGTGCATGCATCGGGATGCCACCATATGCACCAAATGACCGCGGCTCCAGTTCCTCTGACACGCCGAGATCTGTACTCAATTCTTCAAGATCGCCTTGATGTTCTCACTAAATGAAATGATATTCGAATTTGAGCTCTAAAAGGAGCTGCTTCTCAAGTGTGATGTCACAAGGTTACTCACTGAATACTGCCTTGGTCAAGCTGGTTTTGACCAGCTTTGGGGCAACTGGGTTGAACCCTCACATGTCATGGCGCTCTACATCGTCATGACAAAACCACCGGCGGGTCCGAGAGAGCGAAGCAAATTGATCCGGACCACAGGAGCGCGAACGTCTCTTTGCTGGCCGCGGTTAACGTCAAAAGCCCCCCTCCCCCTCCATTCTCGATGACGAGTCAAAGTTGTCATTTGTTGGATTGCTTCTTTCTACCCAGGTACCATGTAATCGGGAAAGCAGATTTGTTAAGAGAGCACCTCGAATACTTTACTGCAGTTTAGTCACTTGGAATCAACTTTTCACCCGCCAAAGCATTCTGCCATGTCCTCTTTCGGCTCATCTTCGGCATTTCGGCTCAACAATCACCGAACGCCGAGCTGACTAATCCCAAGCAAAGGCCCACATTGCCGAACTCCAGAAACGGGGAGAAGAGTGGAGATGTGGAGACCTTGGGGGCACCTCTCAGGAGCATACATGTGATTGTTTAGCCGTAGCTTTTGGGGAACTAGTTACCGGAAGCTTGACATTCGCGACCTTTTGCTCAATGACCCCCAGCTTGGTGGTTTGAGCGCTTTTTATACCCGGCACCATCCGAGCCAAGAACGCAAGAAGGATTCAACTTGGAACATTATGATAAAGATTTCCGACCGCAATGTGGGATACGCAATACAATCGGAAAGTAGTAGTGGAATGCGGTTATGTGTGGGGGGTGTCCAGTCTTGTGATTAGGTAGAGAAACGCATCTAGAGCGTTTGTTTATACTTGCACGATATCTGTTGTGACTCCTCAGCAAGAGTAAATGTCCGCTCCTGATCCGGGCAGCCAGTCTGCCGGAATGACGCCTTGAAGCGACTCGTCGTCAAATGCACTGCGACCAACATAGAGCGTAAAGTCCCCGTCGGGAAGTTGCCACCTCTGGTTCTCGACACTCCAGATCGCCAGGTCATAGTAGGACAGCTCAAACGAGGCTTGTTGAGTCTCGGACTGGTCGAGCGTGATCCTATGATACATGGACAATCACATCAAATGTCAGCCACCACTGTTGTATCAGACCAAAGCTCGAGTCGCTCGTTGCTCACCTTTCGAATCCCTTGAGCACCTTGGGSGCCTGGTCAACACCTTCAGGRAACCCGACATATAGCTGAGGAACCTCACACCCGTACACACCGCCCACATTGGTGATATCCACCGTGACCTTGAACCTGGGCAAGTGCAAAGCGTGAGCAAGAGACGAGCCGACTTGATGGGTCGCATTGTCGGCAAAATAGCCTTGGTCTCGAATCATCTGTTGTTGCTCGTCTGTCAATCCAATCCCGTTGACCTGCAAGTTGTCATAGGCAAATTGAGTGTACGAAAGACCGTAACCGAATCCGAACCGAGGCTCGACATTGTTCTTTTGATGCCATCGGTAGTCGAGATAGATGCCTTCATCATAGTCGACTTGAGGCTGAGCATCGTACTTTGTGTTGACATAGGTGATGTTGGCCGCCACATCGGCTTCAGATCGAGGGATGCTGTAGGGCAGTCGGCCTGAGGGGTTGTAGTATCCATACAAAATGTCGACAATCGTATTGCCTGCTTCTTGTCCTTGCAAACCTGCCATGACGACAGCCGTCACGTTGGGGTGATTGACCCACTTGTCCATGACAATAGGTCCTACCGAGTGGACAACGACGACAACGTTGCTGCTGTGATTGGCGACAGTGAGCACAAGGTCATCGCCACCCTTCCAGGCCGTCAAGTTCTTGCGATCACCAATGTTGCCATCAATAGATCCAAGATACACTTCTCCAGAATCGGCAGCAATGAACACAAGAGATACATCTTGCTGGGCAGCCAGAGAAGCGATTTGTGGCTTTGCATAATCGTCCAAAACCCATCCTATTTGCGTACGGTCCTCGATGGCCTTGCGCTGAAGAGCAGAGAGGGGATCGACGAGGTAGGTGAATTCAGCAGTTCCACTTCCCCATCCGATGGCTAAAACACCATCATGTCCTCCACGATCCGGGTATCCGTTGGGTCCGAGAAGCGATGGTCCGGCATCGGACCCAAAGACAGCCATGGTCCGTGGAGCTTGTAAAGGTAGCGTGCCGTTGACGTTTTTGAGCAAGACAGTGGAAGCGGCTCCGATTTGCCTAATCAATTCACCGTGATCTTGCCTCACGTCGACAAATTCGTTCAAAGTCGGATCAGTGCGGTTCCAGGCATCAAAGTTGACATCGGGGTAGCTTGGATCATCTTGACCGACCAAAAACCAGCCACCGAGAATTCGAATGGCCATGTCATCGAGTCGTTCGACGGGGACCGATCCGTTGTTGACGGCCTCTGTCAAGTTGGGTCCCCAGTACGTGGTCCGGCTACCCTGTGTGATGTCTCCCGGCCTGGAATGTCGACCGTTATCTTCAGTCGATCGCCTTTAAACCACTGCAACCATGTCCCAACTTACATTGTCATATCGAGCCCAGAAAGAACAGCCGAGACGCCGCTATGAGTCCCGCTCCAGTCCTGATCGAATCGGATAAAGTGTCAAATCAATGTTGAGCAGACTTTCCATGAATACCTAGACACTTACGCTCATAACTTGACCTTGGAAGCCGAGTTCATGCTTGAGCCATCCATTGAGAGCAAGAGCATTCTGTGCCCCCAAACGATACGACGACTATCAGTTTATTTCTGTTGCTTCATGAGCGACATTGAAACACTTTGGACTCACCTGTGAAGCCCAGCTCGAGTTGATCAAATTGTACGATGACATCACCGTGGCGACTTCAGCTTGCACGGAACGCAGGAATGGTTGAAGGTAAAACATGTGAGTCGTATAGTCGTCAACGTTGGAAGACACCTTGGTTCGAAATCTCTCTTGTCTGTTGAGCAAGGCAGTCATGAGTCACTTTGTCAACGGCACTGTTTGGGGACATCTCGACCTACTCATTGAAGATATAGTGCTTTGCGGAAGCCTGCACTCCACCCTCTTGAAGCCCTTTGATGCCATAGTAAGCAGACTCGCCTGGATTGTGGAACCAAACCTAGTCAATACCGTGTGCAACGACATATCGTGAGACTGTACCCACCTGCGAGATAGGGGTCAGCACCTCCCATTTCCCAATTGCGGCCTCCCGTGGGCGTTCGTGCCATGTTCATGCCTAGACATTCACCATCAGTCAATCTGACGTAACAGGACAGCAACTCTAGACTCACCAGGCCCAAGAGCGATATGGATCCCTTTGCCTTTGAATTCGGCGGCCATGGCAGCTGCCCTTTGGTACATGAGGTCTCGATCAAACGTGCTAGCAATGTTGATACCCGAAGGAAAGACAGACACTCCATCCGCCAATCGAATGCCAGCTGGACTGTCTTGTAGGCACAAGCCTTTGAACCCGATTCGTTCAATAGGACCAATGTTTCCAACGCAAGCTCGACCCAAGTAGCCCTTTTCCTCCCATCCGATACCTGTAGCCAAAGCCACCTTTTCTTCGACGGTGAGATCATTGTCAACGAGGTACTGCCTGGCCTTTCCAATGGCTTCGGCCCATCCATCGACACCACGGGTGGGACTCCAAGGAAATGGGGGTGAGTAAGAGTTGTTGTTGCCCTCTTGGAACATGTCCAGAGGGTCGCGATTGTCCTTGTTCCATAGAGGATTGGTATGGTTCGAGAAGATGGGCTCATAAGGTTCAGAGTTGGTGTTGTTCTCGCACGAGCAAGATTCAGGCTCGGGATCTTGATCCAAAGAGTATTGTGCTTTGACCTGGACGGCCACAAGGGCGAGGCTTGTCAGCAACTTGGTCAAGTGAGAGACCATGGTCGTCGCAGAGACAAGATGGTTTCAGAGTTGGAATGGATTGGTGTGGCCAACAGGACTATGATAGCCTTGAGCTGCACCATCTTGCTCTGTTTAAGTAAAGCAGAGAGGGAGCTGCTAATATAGAGACCGTCCTGATGTCCCGTACAAGCATGTGGACAGCACAGCATGAACCCATCTGCATCATCGCATCATCCTTACTCTTTGCGGACTCGAGCGCTCACGCCAAGTAGCCGTCCGAAATCCCATCGTGTCAAACGACGACTAGCCATCTATCTAGCAACTAGGTATGAGATCTACCAGTAGCTAGCTCCAAGCAAGTGGTGGGTCACACGCCCATTCAAATTGTAGAGTGCGTGTTCGTCTATCGTCTAGCTACATGTAGGCAGGTTGAGGTGCCAATGACCGACGGTCATGAAGTTAGCGCCACATCATGCATAACGGCACTTTTTCACAAGTGCTGCATGTAGCTTGGAGCTGCTGCTGACTGTGAGCCGGCCAACATTGCACCGATGACTGGTTCTGCACGGCCTCAAACGGACTGGCCGGTACCGACGTTCAACAGAGTGACCAGGAGTTAGCCGTTCTTGTCCCACGCACGCATCGGCTTTCTTGATCACTACTACTACTCGCGTTTGCATGTCCGCAACATTTGGCATGATGCATGATGCATGATGACTGTAGTGGATAGTGGACATGACTCTAACGGCTAGAGGTGCAATGGCAATCGATGCCAATTTATCATGACATTCATCGCTACAAGAAACCCTCCTACTACCCTTGCCCCGCATACCGTTTCCCAGCCCACGCATTCCACAGTTCGCCCCATACCTCCCATTCTGCCTCTGCATTTGACCCCTCCCCCAGCCCAAACGCCTCACCAATACCTTGTCCCGACGAGCTTCCCCTCTGTTGAGCTTTACCACCTGCCGAAATGGCTTCGCATAGCGCAAACAAACCTGGTTGGAGGTGTTTACGGACTTTGGCCGGTATAGTCGAAAGCGGCGCGGCAACAGCGCGGGCATGAGCGACAAGGATCGTAGGAGCGTGTTTGGATAGCTGACCCGTCAATGTCCCCGTATCTCGATCCACGTCTGTGGCTTCGCCAGACTTGTCTCCCATAGGCCTCCGCACGGTCGTTCGAGCAGTCAGACTTGACAATGCTCTTGCAAACACACCTGCACTCGTTTCATCCAGTGCATCTTCACTCGACATCCAGAACGGTCGTTTGCTGACCACCATATTTCTCAGCTTGATAGACCCAGCAGCCGTGCTCTTCCGGGGTTGGCTAAAGAGCATCATCGACTTGGAGTAGATTTGCATGAGGTGAGGCAAATGGTCCGAAATGAGATCACGTCGATGTCGCACCAGCGAATTGCAGATTGCCAAGAGGAGAGTAAACGGCGCAGAGTCCGTGTGTGTCGAGCGAACTCTCGATGCCGAAGGCAAAAGAACCAGGTGTACAGCGTTGAGAATATCGGCGACATCTTGAGCAGACAGTGCCATGGGCTGTGGTAAAATGAAAATCATCAATTTTTGGAAAAGAAAAACGTGGGTTGGCTCGGGAGATTCGTACCCTCTTCTCGCAAATGAGATTCAAAATGTCCAAACCCGCAATCAAAATATCCGTCGAGTCTGCAATGTCAAACAGTCGCGACACGGCCGTCAACGTCCTGCTGAGCAACTTTTTGACGACTTTACCAGTCCCTACAGGCGCGATATCAGAGAGGTCAGCTCCTGACATTTGCAATTGGTAATAATTCGGACTGACCAGGAATGTCCGTGTCGAGAATCAAGTAACACGATCGAAGTGTCGGCAACAGGTGGAAAGGCAGTCCTACGGATGATAATGGTGCATTCTCGAGAACCTCGAGGGAGCTGGAAAGCACACTGTCGTAGACTGTTGTGCTGACCCTTGATAGACTTTGGCAAAACACATCGTCCAATCTATCCATCTGCCAACGAGACGTCACTGCAGACGAGGCAAGCGCTGTCAAGAAAGACGACACGTCAATCCCTCTGATGACGACCTCTTGAGATTCATTCTGCTCACCATCTGATGCTCCGCTCCTGATGACGGTCCAACTCGCCATCCATTCAAGCCAAACTTGGGATTCGCCGCGCATCGCGGCTTCCACTGCCAACGTTTGGAGCGCCATCCGACCGAGTACGAGGGCGCTCGAGATTTGCTCCATCGGTGGTAAAGGCGATGATTGAAGTCGAGTGATACACGCCTGAATGGCCCGTCGTGCAAGATCGGTTTGAACCAATACCGGAGCTACAGATCGAGATGTCGAGTCTGGAGATGCATTCGCCGCTTGACGCCATTCAGAGTAGAGCAAACAGGCTCGGTAAAGAGACAATGAGGTCATCGTGACGGGCACAGTCGATTTCTTGTGGGCTTCCTTTTCGAGCGCTCTTGACAATTTTTGATGGAGCATGTCAAAGCTTCCCATGAGGTGGTGAGGCATTCTGTCAACATGTAGCATCATCAGCCATGGCACACCGGCTGCATATGAGACAAGAGGACACTTGCGAATCGATGGCAACCTTCAAGTTGACGAGACAAGTCAACACGACGGCAGAAACGGATGACAAGCGTGTCATGTCCACTGTCAGTCGTCCCAGCAAAAATGTCAAAATTTCCGAGCTCTTTTCACTCTTGGGCTCGCGAAGCAATGCTCTGTATCATGTTGCAAGCGTGTCAAAAAGTCTGGGTAGATGATCAGGATGAGAAAGCCCAACACACTCACTCGACCAAGGCAGTAAAGAGAATAGTCGTGTCCGTCTGCAGTTCATCGGCCGCGACGCTCTCATCCGCAATTGTCTTTATGTAGAGTTCAATACTGTCCAGCTCCTGGATGGTCAAACGTATACTTGATGAGCACTGTGTACCGTCCTTTTGATCGAAAAACAGTCAAACCCACAAGGTTGCCAATATACCCAGTCTCCTTGACGATCTTGATCAAAAACCTTCTCAACACCAAGACAGTCACTGAATCGGTCTTCAATACCACATCCCATTCGTAAGCCTTTTGTATCGACAAATTTCTGACCGCCTTGCTGAGATACTCTGACGGCATGCGTGAGAGAAATGAGAATAGGTTTCGGACCGTCTTGGAATCGGTCGCATCGTCAGTCGCGAGGTGGTGCTTGACATGGGACAAGACTGAATCACGTAGTCGAGGCATCTCCCAAAAGTCTGAAACGTTTAGGATCCTTGTAATAGCGCCCTGTTGGTCAAGACCCCCGTCAGATGTGGACTTTTGCAGCGTATGATTTTGCAGGATGCTTTTGCTGAAAAGGTCGATTTGTTCTTGGGTCCCATACGTCCTGGCGAAGAGGTACCAATTGAGCAACTAGTGACCGACCCCAAAAGCTCGCCCCGCTGACACTTACTCTATCGCGACAACACCCCTACACGCCAAGGCTTGCCAGACGGCCGATCCCAAATCCTTTGAATTACAGTGTCCTGCAAGTCCAGACCACGATTGCTCACTCTCGGCATGGGTAAACAGTCGTCGAAGGATCATGTTCGATGATGGCGAGAATTGACCGGTTGCTTCCACCAACTCCAGCGTCGTCAAGATCTGTTGCACATGATGAGCGTGTCAATAAAATGGGCTCTCACATATCAGTCTCACTTGTCAACTTGCCTGTTCGAATGCACTTTCTCCATCATTTGTCCGACTTGCATCTGCCATGATGACTACATCCTCGGGCCCATCACGGCTAAACTGCCCGACCGCCCTGATTAACCGTTCACAAGCACCTTCATACACTGTCCTCAAAGACACATGGACCATCACGCAGTGGTCGCCCTGTTGCAATTCCTCCAGCACTGGTTTCAAGTGTGACATGACGAGAGCTGTCGCCAAGCGTCTTGAAGCTCGTGCTTCATCATATGCACTATCGAGCAACGATTGAGCCAGTCGTGAATAGAGAGAAATGCGGATGATTGCGTCCGACTGGCTGGAACGGTTATTCGTAATTGTCGAGTCCACCAATGTGACTGGCCCGGTTTTCCGCTTTTTACCAGCCGGCACTGACGTCTCCACAGCAGCGACATTTGAGTCATCCGTCAATGTTTTGAGTGATTGAGACAGCCTGGAAGCAAGGTCCTTGACCATCAACCCCCACCCTCGGTCTTGAGTTATTCCACCGGTCAGACTGTCCCTGACGGCGCGATCGAGTGCTTGTCTAAGCTCTTGCCCCGTCAACGGGCCCATGGCACGACGTTGGTACACAAGTGACGCATCACCGCGTTGATCCGAGCTGACGGATTGGTGAATTGCGTCAGAAAGGAGTGACAAGAATGATGCAAGCGAGTGTGTCAAAGTGTGGAAATTGAGGACGGTAAGGAGCAACTGGGTGGCTTGATCTCGAGATGCCTTGTCTGCCGCCACTGCGTGTGACAAGATATTCAAACCAAGGCTGATCTCTTCCTGTCCGTCTTCTACCTGAGCATCTGGTTTGGGAACCGTCAGGCCCGTCGCTGTGCAGTCGACTTGAGCTAATGCAACAATGCACTCGAACACGCAGCCTTCAAATTGTGGCGCAGAGGAGTTCAAATGTCTCGTCGTTGTGATTGCTGTTTCCCGTACCAAACTCGCCCACTCCTGGTCAGCCTCATCGTAACCACCCCAAGCCTTGACAGCCTTCCAAACAGCCCCTCGAGCCTTTATTTGGGCTTCGAGGTCTGCACGATCTGATGTCACTTTGTCAATCGCTGCCAGCACCACGCGAGTCAATTGTAGGATTGCTTGACTGGCTTTGTTTGAAACGATGATATCTGCTGGGGTCGAGCTGGAGGATGCCGCCGACGGCGGAAAGAGGGCGTACCGGTGATGATAAAGCGCTTGCACGAGAAGGGAAAAGAAGTGGGGGATAAATTCGAGCTTGAGTGCAGCTTGTATGTTGGGTTGGTAAAGGATGAGAGGTAACAGGTAACCAGCTGAGGCATCCTCCTGCCGCAAGACGGGCAGGGCAAAGAAGAGACTCTCGATCGGAGCTCTCAAAGCGTCATGAAGAGCAGGAAAACGCGACCAGGTCGAAAGCAGGGGTGAAATCAGAGGTTGAAGGGAAGCAGTGATTTTCTTCCTGTTCGTAGCGAGATCCAATGACGAAACGAGCTCAGAAGAAAACATTTGGACGAATCGCCTTGTTGCTTCGATATTATCCTGAACTCCATTTTCCTTGTTGATCCACGCTATTAAAGTACCAAACACTTGAAGCCATTGTTCAGCCTTTCCAGCAGCCGCCAGACTATCTTGATGCGCACCGGACAAGAGCCTGCCAATATTTTGAGCTGCGGCGTCGAGTAGTCGTGAGAGATTGTCCACTCGATTGGCATTTCCGAGCAAAGACATGAACAAATTGAGCGAGACGGTCTGAATGGGGACAGAGGTTCCAGTGTTTGAGGTATTTGTGGTTGACGTGCTCGACTGCAGAGTTGCCAGAAGATCATGATATCGATAATCTAGCAAGGCATTGCTCGATGATCTGACGGACTCGAGATAAGCTTGCGACCGACAGAAAATCTCTTTTAGCAACTCACAATTTAGCACCTCTTACTCGCTGAAATTCCTCGTTGACCCAGTCCATCAACAATGCATCTTTACGATACACTGCAACATCTATCCGTGTGTGAGCCGACCGAGCGATATCAATTTTGGACGGCCAGTCTGGTTGAGGTGGATCATGACTGGCTTTGAGAGCCTTGATCAAGGCCGAGCTCGAAGCAAGATATGGTGGTAGTACATCCATGTCGAGCTGCTCAGTCGTCATGGCTTCCATAGATGATCTCTCTGGCTGCTGCTTGACTCTCTGTTGGGTGTGTTCATTCCAAAATTCGGGCAAAGTGGAGGTCGCGATGATTTCTAAATTACATTGGTCATACCTAAATCTGATTTGTGAGAAATCTCAAATCGCTTTAGTATCGCTCTTGTACTCCAAATCCACAGCGGGGCAGCTCGGAGTTCGTTTGTTATTTGTTACATACAGCCTGTGTGCATTCGTGTCAGACAGGCAAGTACACCTGCCCTGTAATCCTCAGGACGTGCTCTATACCTACTCTTAGCCCCCAACCTCATCATGGAAGCCCTTCAAAGCCTTCTCAGCAACCTCGGACTGGACCCGTCGTTGGCTGAGCAGCCATTTGTCCAAATCGCAGCGGCCCTAGCGGCTTTCGGTCTCTTCGTCATTACCTTCATGGCATTGGGTGATAAAGAAAAGCCCGTCCATAAGCCCGTCGAAGTCCTCCCGACATCCACTGGATTCCACCATTGTGAGCTCGCTCAGAAAGTCGCGCTTTCTCACAACACGGCATTGTACAAGTTTAAGATTCCAGCACCTGTCGGACATATTCCCGGTCTTATGCCGGCTCCCATTTTGGGTTTGCCAATTGGACAGCACATTAGTTTGACCGCTGAAATCGCTGGCAAGAATGTTCAGCGAAAGTACACCCCTACGACGCTCGATGGAGAAGACCCCGGCCACTTTCACTTGGTTGTCAAGACGTATCCCGAGGGCAATATCTCGCGTCACCTCTCTCTCTTGACGGTCGGTCAACACGTGCAGGTCAAGGGCCCAAGTGGAAAGTTTATCTACAACAAGGACCTCGCGCCCCATCTTCTCATGATTGCTGGTGGTACCGGTATCACTCCCATGTACCAGATCATCAAGGCTTCAGTCAATGACCCCAAGGACAAGACTGTTTTGAAGTTGCTTTATGCCAATGTCAACGAAGATGACATTTGTAAGTATTTCATCGAGGGATGGCCCAAATCGGTGACATGCTGATCAAGAACAATCATAGTGCTTCGTTCCGAGCTCGACGAGCTTGTTGAAAAGGCCAACGGTCGACTCGAGGTTCACGTACGTGTGTTTCGCTTTCGCTCTTTCCGTCGCTTTGACTGATTGCGTCTTGATATACAGTACGTGCTCAACAACCCCCCAGCCAACTGGTCTGGTGGTGTTGGCTTCGTCAACAAGAAAATGATTGAAGAACGCATCGCTGATGCCGGGCCTCAGGTTGAGAAGAGCAAGGTTTTGCTTTGTGGTGAGTGACGCCAAAATGTAGCCTGTCTTGCTGTCAGATGACTCACCTTGTCTCATCATTCAGGTCCTCCTGGGATGATCGACGCCATGAAGTAAGCGGCCACTGTTCCACCTTGTTTTGACATACCAAACTGACCCGCTTTGACGCGTTTACAGGAAAAACCTCGGTGAACTTGGCTACCCTGCTCCTCGAGCCTTGTCCAAGCTTGAAGACCAGGTCTTTTGCTTCTAGAGAGATTTCTACGATTCCTCGATACTAGCGATCAGCCAAAATCGTCGTGCTTTCAGTCAGACTGGCGTTTCGCAATGCGGCAATAGTTGAGCACAGTGTGCCCAAACAAATTTGACTAGACAGTACTGTACATTGCCAGTCTAGTATTCCATGATTTTGGGCTTTTCTGGATGCACCGTGCATGGTGCATGGTGTGGTGCATGGTGCATGGTGCATGGTGCATGGTGCATGGTGCCGTCAATAATCCCACCTCTTTATCTCATCACGTGACTCCGGGTATTGGCTGCAAGGGCGCGCCGGAGCGTTTGGCCGAGGATGAACATCTACTTGCTGCTATGTCATTCGAGTGGAATGAAATAGGGGCTGGACGACAGAGGTCAGATCTTTGATGTCAACTGAGTAACCACTCGAGCCGAGGCTGGTCATGTCGAAGAAAGCCAAAGTGCACTACAGGTCTTTGAGGTCCAACCTCATTCACTTGCCCTTGTCTGTCTATTCTGGACTTGTTCAAAGCGGGACAGTGAGTCATGGTGGACGACCGTTCAACAATGTGTTTCTGACAACAAGGTGTTTGTCTGCAGCGACCTCAATCTCTCATTGTACATCTCACACTCATTCGAGGTGACAAGCATGGACCGTTGTCATCAACAAAGGCATCATCGCAAGCCTACCTCGGCTGGTCTGGCCTATCCTCGGCTTCATCGCTCTCGTTTCACCAGACAACGACGACAACACGGAATAGTACTTCTCCGGTCAACTTGGAAACCGTAGAAATCGATCCCGAAGTCTCTCGCGGTCTTGGATGGCCCGAAGGCTCAATTGTTGAGATTGCCATTATTCACAATCCCAAACGTGCCAAGAGCGTCAGCGTCACCCCGCTCACGTCAGACGATTGGGAAGTCCTCGAGTTGCACACCAATTACCTCGAGCAAAACCTGCTATCCCAGCTTCGAGCTGCGAGTGCCAATCCAGATCACCCATTGAGTGTATGGGCCGGCGGAAAAACGCGGATTGGGTTGACGGTTGATGAGACGAATCCCCCGACGAAATCAAACACAGCGGTCCTGATCACCCCTGATACCGAGATATTCGTGGCCCCGCGACCTCGCCACAAGACCAGAGCGTCAAAGTCGATTGAAGACGGGGGAAATGTCAAGCCGGCCGCGGACAATAAAGCTGCGAAGCCAATGGCAAGTATTAAGCAGGCGACGAGTATCCCTACCCAACATGATCAATCTACTCGGGCGTCCACCTCTACGGTTGCTCCTGTCAAACCCAACTCATCTGCTGTAGAGCAGACAGCAACCACATCCCCACTACCATCCAAAACTGTGGTCTCGAGCACATCGTATTGCTTGAGAACCATTCCGCCCCGCATATTTACGCAATGGCCCGACGTTGTTCAAGCACTCGACCACGAAATCACGTCCAGCAATTTACAAGTGGACCAAGATGCCTCAAGACGGGCTTTGGGCTGTGAAAAAAGGTGGATCTTGTGGGGAAACAAACGGACACTGGCTCTCGTCAGGAAACGTGCTCATCTAGACATGAGTACGACACAACCAAACGATGACGAGGACAGAGAGCTAGTCGAAATTCTTCCATTCAACACCACCACTTCCCCATCCCCCGATGATCCAACTCATTCTACTGGTGACCAACAACAACCGTCTTCTACAACCGATGATACGGACCCAACCGCCAGCGGCATTGCAACAGCGCCCAAGAAGAGAAGAGCAGTCTATAGAGTATTGCAAGGCATACCTGACGGCCATGTCATATTGTGGCCAAGCTGGGGGGGAGACGGTGATGTGGACCCTGGGTGGAAGGTTCAAGATTGGCAATCTGTTCAGTAAGTCTATCTTGTGCCAATGCCGCAAAACCTCACTCATCTCAACATCGCAATCAGGCTGGAAGTAACAGAGCGCGACAAAGTCAAGAGTAAATCCAAACCGAAACTGATTCCACCTCTTCAGCAAGGTCTCGAAAAGTCACAGGACACTGCGGCTCCTCCTCTGGCTCCCTTGGCGGGTGTCGACAAGATCCTCGCCAAGACACTATCTTACCTCTCTTGCTCGACCATGCTCTCGACGCGAAAAGCACTCTTGTTGACAGCAGGCAACGGTATGGGCAAGACGTCCATTGCGCACCACATCAGCCGGCGTCTCGAAGTCGACAAACGAATGCTCTTGCAGACCAAGTACATTGACTGCAAAGCCGCCAATATCCCTGGCAGTCTCAAGGGAATGCGTCAGGTGATTGATGATTGGTTGAAAATCGACGGGCTCACGGACCGAGCTTTGCTTGTGCTCGACAATCTCCATTCCGTCGCCCGAACAGAAGTCGAGCAGGGTGATAACACATTAACACGGGCCACCGCCGAATACTTGGTGTCTTCACTGTCGGCTGTGGCTCGACGTGGGGTGTACGTCGTGGCAACATCAACATCGGCCATGGACTTGCACCCGCTGCTCCGGACAATGCACTTGTTTGGTGAGACTGTTGAACTCAAGTCCATGGACGCCGTCGCGAGACAAGAGATTTTCAGAGCGCTGGTCTATGCGAGAATGTCATCAGCGCCAACATCGCCAGACCATTTGGACTATGTGACGCTCTCACATATGGCAGAGGGGTACACATCAGCTGATATCCGGGATCTGGTCGATAACGCCATGCAAAACATGCTCATTCGTCTCATGGAAGGTGCAAACCCGTCCGATCCCGACTCAGCCAGTCCCCGTCTCCTATTACAGGACTTTACCAAAGCAGCCGAAGACTTTAAGCCTCGGTCGCTACGTGAAGTCAAGCTCCAAACTTCTTCGGTCGCGTGGTCGGATATCGGTGGGCTCCACGAGACACGTCGTGTCTTGCGTGAAACCCTTGAATGGCCAACAAAGTACGGCGCAATCTTTGCCAAGTGTCCGCTCAGGCTTCGGTCGGGTTTGCTCTTGTACGGGTATCCTGGATGTGGAAAGACCTTGTTGGCGTCTGCGGTCGCCAAGGAGTGCGGATTGCATTTCATCAGCGTCAAGGGACCCGAACTGTTGAACAAGTACATTGGAGCGAGTGAAAAGTCTGTACGGGATATCTTTGCTCGAGCTGTCGCGGCCAAACCGTGTGTCTTGTTCTTTGATGAGTTTGATTCGCTGGCTCCTAAACGGTGGGTGATCCATTGGTTTCAAATCAGTCCGACTACGAGACTAATGTCACTATTCTGTGCAAGAGCAGAGGCCACGATAGTACCGGTGTGACGGATCGAATTGTCAATCAGCTCTTGACGGAAATGGACGGAGCAGAGGGGCTTGATGGAGTGTATGTACTGGCGGCTACCAGGTGCGTTCCTTGTCACGTTCTTGTTACCATCGGAGTCATGAAGCTAATCCCGTGCCATGGCATTACTCGCTCAGTCGACCTGACTTGATTGACGGCGCTTTGCTTCGACCGGGGCGTTTGGACAAGAGCCTCTTGTGCAACATGCCAGATGAGTCCGAGCGTTTGGATGTGAGTGATTTCACAAAGATTTGTCACCGTAACATCCACTGACGTCCCACCGGTGCCATCCCTTTACCAGATCCTTCGGGCTTTGAGTAGGAAACTTGACATGAACCCCGACGTCGACTTGGTTCCACTGGCTCATTCGACCGCCGCCTTTTCGGGAGCCGATCTCCAATCGCTCATCTCGAATGCTCAACTCGAAGCCATCCACGAACTTCTCGATCGACCCGAGCATGCCTCCACTCTCGACCAGCAACGTCAACAGCCGGGACTCGCTGTCAAATCACTACGCGTGTGGGAAGCGTCGGGGGATGCGGGCGAAAAGATATTGAATCAAAGTCAAAAGAGTGACTTGATGCGAGAGGTGCGTAATTGTGGCCCGACATGGCTGTGACCATGATGCGTTTGGCTGACAAAGGCGGTGATTTCCCATATGTCTAGGTCGAACCAGTTTTGGCCAATCTTGCCAACGATAACCCTACATCGGAGGCGATTCCTACTACTGAATCCCAACCCAAGGTAAGTTGCCAGACAAAAGAAGAATCAAGGCATCGTGTCTCACATTGCTCCGTTATCATGCACTCCCACAGCCGCGGATAGGAACCAGGCATCTGGAACAAGCTCTTACCAAGACTCGGCCTTCAGTGCCCGAGCGGGAAAAGTTGCGACTCTCTAGAATGTAAGTCGTCGGTTTCTGCATCAAAACCCGAATTTCATCCGGTTTCATACTTGAGGCTGAACCTTTTGCCACTTGACAGATACAATACGTTTGTTCAAGGGAGCGCAGATCCCTTGCCGGACGGTAGTGCCCCTAACGGAGTGGGTCAGCGGGCATCGTTGATGTAGTCTCGGGTGCAAGTATATTATGGTGACTTTGTAACCAGGAATTTATACAACCATGCGCCCCTGTATCACATGTAGATTGACTACAACACGAATCTTGATGCACTTTGCGGATCAGGCCATCTGGGATGCCTTGCCACCACGGAATGTATAGTAATGCGGCCTGCACGCGCAAAAAAGGCATTAAGCAACTACCCACTGTGTGCACATCCTCCCATGAATATCCTGTTCAACAAGACTCACGCTGCTTCGACCAGCCAATCTTGTTCGATTACGGTAAGGTCACGAATAAACGTCTTGGAGGTTTCGATCACTTCGTGGAAGATAACCCAGCCCGTCGTCGCCTTTCGCGTAAAGAGCACAGACGACGGATGGACATTGAGGAGCTAAAGGGGCACAATGGTCTCAGATATCGAGTACGACAGCCCAGTCCATGTGTGCGTGTTTTGCAACTGTCCCTCCTACTCACAGCATTCTCTCGGACACTCCGGTACGTCCCATCCGGCATCATTCGTGCTGCATTCTTGAAATACCCTGTGACGAGACACTTTCGTAGCCGTTTCCCATCCCCCTCGCAGCTCTCTACTGGGATGTTGAACCTCTCGAGATACTTGGCCAGTTGTTTACGGATCGATACGGCTCGCAAAAGGGCCTTGTAGTTGAGCCTGTGGCTGGCGCACCATTTGGGCGACTGCCTGCCGTAGCGTACGAATGCATTGTATGCTGTCGCCGGGGGAAAAAGGAAATGAGATTTGTCAGTGTAAGATATAGGGTCAAACGGGTGAGAATGACACTCACCATTCAAGAGCGTCAAGTGATCCTACGTTCAAAAGTTCCCTGCCATCAGTATACAGTCGATGGTCTTTGCCATTCGTGTCGGCAGACTCACTCCTTCTTCTGCGGTAAACTTGCGCCTTTCAATCTCGGCCATTGCACCTGCTGCTCCCTCTCCAAAGACAAACACGTTTTGCACCGATGTCATTGCAGCAATCGTTAGGATTTCCGTTCCGCATTGGAAGTTGTGGGCATTGAGAAGCTGGATGAGACATGTAGATCAGCCTAGTGATCATGCGATCGGGTAACAAGAGAAAATTCAAACTGACAATGGCGGCCATCATCGGGTCGACTGGTACTTCTGCCATGCTAGTGCCCAATGGTTTTGTCAGTCGACCGGAAACATCCAATGCCTTGAGCGAGTACAAGAATTCCATGGCTCTGATGAGCATTTCACTTGGAGGGCTGTCCATCCAATCAAATCGTACGACGTTATCGATCCCTAGGGCCTTGAGTTGCAAGACAAACAGCGAGATATCCGACCGAACGAGCTCTGGTGGTGTAGTAGGGAGCATCAATCCAGACGTGATGGCTGACCGTGGGTAGAGGCGATAACATTTGCCCGGTTGCGTTCGACCTGCTCGACCGGATCGTTGATTGGCTGATGCTACCGAACAAGGAGTCACTGTCAAGACATCAATCGCCGTTCGGGGGTTGTATGTCTTGATCTTGACATGACCTGAATCCACCACATAGACGATTCCATCAAATGTCACACTAGCTTCTGCGATATTGGTTGCCACAATCACTTTTCTCGTGTCTCTTGGGGCTGGATCAAAAGCGAGTTGCTGTTCCTCTGCCGACAGGCCTGCGAATAATGGTATCGGAAGGATCCGAGGAGCCATCTTGGGAAGCGTCAACGATCGGTCGGCGATTTCTTGACAGCACTCTTCAATCTCTTCCCGTCCAGTCAGAAATACCAAAATATCCCCTTTGGGTTCCTTCATGTGAATATCAAAAACCGTCTGAATGGCCGTCTCAACATAGTTTGGAGAGGGTGCTTCCAGGTATGCGATTTCGACGGGATGAGTACGTCCTTCGAGCGAGACAATGATGGCATCATCTTGCGATCTGTCCTGTCCATCGGCATTCGAATTGAAATACTCTAAAAAATCCTCGGCGTCGATCGTAGCAGAAGAAATGATGATTCTGAGTTCAGGTCGTTTCCGCCGAATCTTTTTCAACAGGCCGAGTAAGAGATCTGTATAGGCACTTCGTTCATGAGCCTCATCAATCATGATGACGCTGTACCGGCTCAAGAGTGGGTCCACCATGGTTTCTCGAAACAGCATGCCATCGGTAAGGTACTTGATCCTTGTTCGTGTGGGCGATGATAAATCTTCGAATCGGATAGAGTAGCCGACTTCGTCCCCAAGCACACACCCTACTTCTTCGGCGACTCGGGCTGCGACGGTCGTAGCAGCCACTCGTCGAGGTTGAGTGCATGCAATAACATTGTTCTCCTTGGACCATCCAGCTTCGTGGAGAAATTGTGGTAGCTCTGTGCGCAATGGTTAGCTTGGTATTGCGAGCTTGCGCCCTGGCCCTGTATACACGAACACACTTACGAGTACTCTTTCCACATCCAGTCTGCCCGACCACCACGACGCATCCATGCTTTTCCACACTATATAGCAGCTTCTCCCTGTGCTTATAGATTGGCAACCGTGTCCGCTGCGAAGACAGCGATAGGGATGTGTTGGCGTTGTATTGGGCGCCAGGCAAGAGTGACGATTCCGCTTCACTCTCCCGGTCCAGTGTGGACCCAGGTCCCGCTGTTCCTGGCTTCCAGAATTGCAGTGGTGCCATTTCACCGTCAGTGCATGTAATGAGGTGTGGTCTGACAAATGCGAGATGTGATACGGCCGGTGTTTGACGAGTACTTCAATCTCCAAGGTCGACATTATCAACAAGCTCTGACTTCGCCAGATTATTCGGGGATATCATCACCTTTGGCTCTGCTAGCGATATTGATGCATTGCTATCCTAATCAGAGGCTGCCTCTTTCGCAGGGAGACAAAAAGGAGAGAACATGTCCGATTCACTCAATCATAGGCACGTTTGAAGACTGGAAAGAAAAACCAGGAAACTCTGTGTGTAGTAGCAATTGTCGCAAAAAGATGTGACCCCTGCCCGGATTGAACGGACGACCGCACGATTAATTCGAAGGAATTGGAATCGTATATTCTACCACTGAACTAAGGGGCCATCGATATGATGCAATTTTTGAGCTATCTCATAAATCTCTTTGCTCGAACTCGAATGGCCCTTGCTTCATGTTTCACTTGCTTACAGCTTACCTTCTCATAGACTCATAATCTCACTGACTCATTCTTCGCCTCCAAACGACTCTGCTCGGACAAGTCGGTAAATGGCAAAGTAGCTGCTCACTTTGCCATATGACAAGGCTTTCTCCCAGATCGGTCACATCAAAAATGGGTTGAATTCGAATTCTTGCCTCGTTGAAAGGAGTAACTTGTTTGCCAACATAACTTTCACATCTTATTGAGTGACTAGACTAATGGACTGATTGACAGGTATAGGGTTCCGACTGTTATACCATTTATACACAGTGTATACTCCTCACACATGGCTTTCATTTGCACCTGTGATGCTGCTGCCCATCTGTTTGACGTTGTTTCACACCACTGTTGTGTTTGGTATGACATATTGCGAGGCTCTCATCCCAAACACAAGCACCGGTGCAGAACGCAGCATCAAAATTGTGCAAAAGGAGTTCTACACATCTACACGTGCAAGTTGCCTTGAGCTTTTTACGACTCGCGGGTCGGGCCGTTCAAGTTTCAATTCCACATTTGGCCTTGACAATGATGCAGCAGCTGCACATACACTAAGTGTAAAAGTTGAATGAGACAACAGTACCACAATGAATTGCGGGCTGTGACTGCCAGTGATCCCCTCTGGCCTTGGGCTGTGGAAGCCAGTGGGAGCTACCAAATCCAAGCACTGCTCGACAAGATTCTGTTTGTCCGGTAAACAACCCGGGAAGTATTGGGTACCCGTCCTCCTTTTCACCTCGAGCTAATGAACGCCTGGCATCCCACAACTTGTCCCTCTCAGGTATCACTAACTCATTCGTAAACCGACTCGTAACAAGATAGTCCATACATAATTATCCTCAGGCCTTCTTTTCGGGCTAGGCTGCTGTGACTCAGTGAACGTGTATCAGAATCATGTCGTCGTGATGATCGCAGTTGTTCGTACTTTGGGGTATCATAATCATCTCGCTATTCAGTCCATTACTATACAATGTGACAGCGTCAACACTTGATCATCAAAGAGGCTCAAACAATATCCAGTCTCCACGCCAGTTGGCAGCGCACGCGCTTCATCGAATCCGCTAGTCTTCCTCATCAGACGAAATGGCTTGGGTGATTCACCTACGCATACGCCTGTGTTCGCCCCTGAGCATTCAATGCACCTACCGGGGCAGCCGCACTTCCGCTTTGTGCAGCCGCGGAAGGAGGAGCAGCGGGATGAGCCATCGGGGGAGCTCCAGGATGACCAGCGGCTGGCGGGGGCGTCGCCGTGCCACTTGGAGGCTGGCTACTCTGTTGCTGCTTATTCTTTTTTCCAAATCCAAACCATCCCCGGCCACCTCGATCAGGTTCTTGCCCCGGAGCGGCAATCACTTCACCTGGGGCCATTCCCGCACCGGGTTTGTACTGTTCTTTGAGCGCTGGATCGTTCATGGTGACACCCGGTTTGACGGAAGATGAAGCGTTGGTGATCTGAATCCCTTGAGAGATCAGGTATTCTTGACCACGAATGGATAGGTATTCTTCGAGACTGTGGAGGGGGGCATGTTTAAGCGGGGCCGTGAACACCATACAAACAGTGCAGAGACACACTCACAGATGGGCGTTTCGGCTGTTTGCCTTGTACACTGCAACAACCTGAAATTATCCTCCCTTATAAGTCTCTTGATGAACCACTGGCACATGTCAATACTCAGAGACTCACCAAATCGCCAGCAAAGGGAATGAACCCTACAACCCCACTCACAGTGTTATGAGTGAGCATCTGGCTAAGCAGCCACCCCGGGATCTCGGCCTTTTTAGCCTGTCGCACCACGAGAGTATAGTTGAGGAGAATGTTGGCGATATCACCTGCTCCGGGAATGATTCCCTGTTTTTTTTTCAACATGAGTCATGTGGAATTCAAGCTAGCTCAGTCCGTGCAACGTACGATCCAAAACGTCCATCCGACACGGAGTCCACAGAGGTTCATCCCCTTGTCAAGATAATGCGCCCTTTTCTTGACCTTTTTCAAGATCTTGCGATCTCGTTTGGATAACCCATCAGGTGTCTTTCTCTGGTGAAAGAGTGTATCGAGTGTGTGGAGAGATTAGTGGAGTGTCGATCGGCCTCCCAACATTAGCCCCACTCACTCTGACTCGTTTGCTCTTTCCACCGCTATCCTCGACATTTTCGTACAATGGGTCTGAAGGTTCAAGCGAGGCCAAACTGGATGTTCACAGTCGTCGACGTCAACTTTGAGATTGACCATGATGCATCTATACAGCTCGTACTCACTGTTTTGCCAAGATGCTCTAAGATACGCGAGGAACAAAAGATCAACAGGTGGGTCACACACTGGCATGACCCTCCCCACCACGACTCACCCTTCCAGCCTTCTTGACGAGTACAGAAGCCATTGTGAATGTACGGATGACAGGGTGGAGCCGGTCTACATGCCAAAAAGGGCCAGTCACTTGTGCTACTTTATCTGTACAAACATCTTGACATTTGGTCCCGCACAATGGGAACTCATCCGTGACGTCATCGATGGTCAAAAACGATAAAGAGGACTAGACAATAATGATTAGACATGCATCTAGAATCCACCAGCTTCTCCAGGCTTGGTGATGACAGTAGGTACAGAACTAGGAGGGATAAAGCCAACTTCGGTACACACAGCGGTGACCAATGCAGCAGGCGTTAGGTCGTACATGAGATGCACCAAACTCAAGTGTCTTGTCAAATACTGCTTTTCTCGTTCCTCCTCTTCACTACCACTTGCCAACTCGGATGCATTCCTGCCACCTACGGTCGAGGCGGTAAATCGATGACCGTAGAGCAATGACGAAGCATCGCCCAATTCGTTTCCTGTGACTGCATCCAAGACGACGCGTTCTCCAAACTTGTACGTTTCACATGCGGCGACGACGGGAACTCTGCATTCCTTGGCCATCATGGCGACTGCGGCCGTGCCTGCTCTTGAAAAGAGTGATCCGTCGGATAAGAGAGCGGCGGTTCCGAGGAGGACGAGGGAGGTTCGAGCGAGGATTGAGGAGAGGGAGGAAAGGAGGGTGTAAGTGCATGGAATCGAGTGCCGTACCAGGGTTCGTAAGAGTGATTTGCCTGGGTAGAGATACTCGTGTGTCAGAGTGTGATATCGAGTCCACGGCGAAACACAAAGAAGACAGCTCACCTTCGTACAAAGGACTCGAGTCCACAACGACGACATGGAATGAGGCTTCAGGATCATCCTCTCTCATTCGTCTCCATGCTTCCAACAAGACTTGTTCGACCAAGGACGATCGC
The DNA here is from genome assembly GCA_039545395.1 of Filobasidium uniguttulatum. Lineage (NCBI taxonomy): Eukaryota > Fungi > Basidiomycota > Tremellomycetes > Filobasidiales > Filobasidiaceae > Filobasidium > Filobasidium uniguttulatum. The sequence goes on along the minus strand of BCJK01000008.1, from coordinate 85,529 downwards.
GCAAATGTCACCACGGTCTCCCCTTGCTTGATCTTTTCCGTTGCCAATGAGCAAATGACCTCACCAGCCAACTCGATCCGTTCCTTGAGATAACCATCAATCGCATCCACAATCAAGGCCTTTTGCTCGCTCTCATCGGTCACACTCTCATCGGTGCCCACCCGATTGATCTCAGCTTTAAGCCAACGAATGACGTTTCCCCCTGCGACTCCCTTAGGTCGACATGAATCGAGGTATCCAATCATGGGCGATAGATAGGCCGGCAAGACTCGATGCATTTCTCGAGGTGGCCATGAATGGTCGAGAATGACTTGACGAAATGTCAACAAGAGCGCGGTCGTTCGTGCGTTTGTCCCACGAAGAGGAGGCGAGGGTGGTTGGAAGCCTGGTGAGGGTGTCGTCGAGTCGGAAGGTGTGCTGAGCAAAAGACCGAGTCGAACAACTAGAGGATGGATCTGAGCTGAATTGGCAGATGACGAAGGTGGAGGTTTGCAAGATGGCAAGTGAGAAAATAATAGAGTCGAAACGGCCGCAATCGATGTAGATGCTGTGGCTACAGTTGTGCCTGCACTTCCTCCAGGACCTCCCGTTCCCTGGGCCACAGAGACATTGGCGGCTGTGTTGGATGATCCATTGAGCCCATCCATCTTGTCATCCTTGACGCTGCCCTTGTGTCCACCGCCACCATGTGATGCTTGTCCGTTCGGCTGATTCGAGGATCCAGGTCCTGACGTAGTCGCTCTTGCAGCCACCGCTGCAGCCCGTTTTGCTTTCTTGTCCGCCTTGGATGATCCCTTGTCTTGCTTACCACCACCACCACCATCTTCCTGCTGCTTCTTTTCACCCCGTGCTTGTTTCTTGTCCCCCTTGTCCTGCCTTGACTTGGTTTCTTCTGGTGCTGATTTCGAGTGGCTCGAAGCCGCCGACGATGGATCCATGGTTGCTTCTCGAGAATCTTTACACTGTAGGTACGGTCAGGGTATTTTTGCTATTATACAGGAGACTTGAACAAGGTAAAGTATTGGCTCTAAAGTGGATTTAGATAGGTGGAGGCTGAGTCTAAAGCCAAAAGTTGGGATTTAGACTGGAACCTGCAACAGAGCTATAGAGTATCAGACTCACTCGAGATGAATTCCAATCATTGGACAAGATGAAGTTGGACGCTACCGAACTGAGATACGTATTGCCAGACGAGTTTCGAGTGCTTCAAGCGGTGAGCTGGCGACGCCGAGATACTATCCGTCGTTGTATGGCGGCAACACGCTCACCACTCTTCTTTCGCTTCAGGTGGAAGCAGGATCTAAAAATCATGAAATCGTTCCGACCCAACTGATTGCCCAGCTTAGTAAAATCACAGGCGGAAACGTCAACAAGTGTCTAGGAAGCTTGGCTAAACGAGGATTGGTCTCCCGGGTCCAAGGTGCAAAATATGATGGATACAGATTGACGTATGGAGGTCTCGACTGGCTCGCATTGAAAGCGTTTTCCAAACGAAATACAGTCGTGTCTGTCGGGCAACGGATCGGGGTCGGAAAGGAAGGTGATATCTCTATTGTTCGAGGGAAAGGAACGAATGCATGGGGAGGGGATGAGCATGGCAACGCAACGGCAGCCTCGGTAGTTTCGGGAGGCGAGAATGCAGTCAAACAAGAAGTCGAAGTCGATACGAGAATTCTCAAGATTCACAGACTGGGTCGAATCTCTTTCAGAGCAATCAAAAACAAACGAGATTATTTGGGGACACGGAAATCTGCCAGTTGGATGTACATGTCGAGACTGGCGGCGAGAAAGGAGTGGGAGTTTATGAAGGTGCGCTTCTCTTTGAGATTACGTTTGAACAATGCCAGGCTGACAAGGTGAATGGTGACAGGTGTTGTATGAATATGGTTTCCCTGTACCCGAACCACTGGACCAAGGCCGACACTGCATTGTCATGTCTCTTGTCGAAGGGTTTCCACTGCAAGTCTTGCCTCCTTCCTCCCCAAACTATGCTCTACGTTTGACGGTTGACACTCTTTCCTGCACAGCCGTCAAATATCCGAACTACCTCCGCATGTAACTCCCGCCATCCTTCAAGCCAAAATGATGCAACTCATTGTTCGTCTGGCCCGAGTCGGATTGATTCACGGTGATTTCAACGAGTTCAACGTGATGATCAAGAGGGATTCGTTTGAACCCGTCGTCATTGATTTCCCCCAAATGGTCAGTGTCGGGCACGCCAATGCCGAGCAGTGAGTCTCTCTTTTCCCTCCCTTTACACTTTATTGTGGGCATGAAATTCACACAAACACTCTTTGGTGACCAGATTCTTTGATCGAGACGTTGCGTGCGTTCGCCGCTTCTTCCGCCGTCGTTTCCGGTACGAATCCGACGACTATCCCACATTTGCTGGAACCATGTCCGACCTCGCTGCCGAGCTCGCCGGTCAAGCTGAACCCGAATCTGGCCTCGACCCGGACTTGGATGACCCGCAAGATGAAGTGCTCACACGATCACATAAATCCCAGCAAGCTCGACGTGGTGAGGTCAAGTTGGATCAATTGGTCGAAGCGAGTGGGTTCGCACGGGATATGTGGCAGGATTTGGAACAGTACATGAATGAGGTCAAGAGTGAACCGGGGGAGAATGATGTTTCGAGCGAGGGTGAATCTGATGATGACGTCGATGATGACGAGTCCGATGACCAAGACGAGGAGTTGGTGGACAAGACGCAGCGGGTTCGGGTAGATGATTCACAAGACGATTCGTCAGAGTCATCGGACGAGGAGACATTGGATGAATCTTCCGACGCAGAATCCACAGCCCCGACGACAACGACAACGACGACGGCAACGACCAGACGCCACGACCACGGCCAACCAAAACGCCTGGTCGCTTCAGACATTGCCCGTGACCGCGCCAAGACGGCTAAACAACACCACACCAAGAAATCACTTCACTCGGCGGGTAAAGCCAAAGGGCACAAGTGGAAGTCGAGCGCCGCCATCATGGTCGGCAAGTCGGGGGACAAGTCTGGATGGTCCTAGATAGTTTGGCACTGGCATGTATCATTTGTGTGTATGGATTCTACGTGTGTTTGGATATATACAATGGTCACGCAGTTTCAGTGCTCTAGTGCTTTTCACTCTTGATGTTTTCGTCCGTATCCAAGATCTTGGCCGTCGGCTTTCCAAACGCAGCCGCAATCTTGGAGCCATCCATAAATTTGGCATAACTAGGCTCCACAAACATGGCTCTGCCCCCCGGGGAGTTGCACCGAAAACACCGTTTAGCGTTCCGATCATTCTCTCGAGACACACACATGACAAAGACTCACGAAGCAGTCGCCAACGTCTGACCGTCCAAATCCTCCAACTCGGCACTGACGTAAATCTTGCGTCCGCTTGTTGAATCGAGCTTGGTCTTGATGACGACGAATTGATCGGCCTTGGTCGGTTTCTTGTATTGAATGTTGAGCGTCGCGGTGACCCCGATATGCGAAGGGATATTCAACAGCGCCTGTGCATGTCATTGGTTTTCGAATTGTCCATTCCTTTTCAATCAGGGCCCACGCTCATCACAAAAGAGCACAGTCAAAAACCACTCACATTCCTCCCCAACGCTTCGTCAAACACCGTCGCCAACATGCCCCCATGAATAATCCCATCATGTCCACACAAACTCCGGCCCAAGTGCAAGATCAAGACAGCCTCGGATTCATTGTGCTTGACGAATGCTATCGGGGGAACCGCGAGCATGCCAGGTCCACGAAGGATCGAGCCCGTCAATGAATGATCGTGCATGATTTCCTCTGCCGGACCTGTTTTTCACCACCCATCCCCCCCAACAATAGTGTCGGCACAACGGTGATTATCAGAGCAGCCCTAGATCAAGAGCAAAAGGGGCACCCGACTCACGGGTCTCATACCACTCGGAATCCGGGGCGGCCACCCGGTCCCTCCATTGCTGCACTATCCCGAGTGCTTGCAACGATTGCTCCAGTTTCTCCGTATACGCTTTCCCCTCTGGTGTATCCGCACGCATGGGAGGAGGAGCTTTCCGTGGGATCAATAGGGTAAGCGTGGACGGTGGGTATAAACTACCAACGAGGTAGAATGTCGAGGGGACAGCAATGGCCAGCGCTGGTTGTTTTGTATTCAGCATACACGTTTAACTCCCAAACATCAAACAAAAAAACACAGTGCGCGCAAGGAGAAAGCAGACTCACCGACACCAGCGGCTGTGGAGAGTCTTCGTTTGGGAGCTTGGCGAGGAGACGACGATGAACGACTAGTAAACGTTCGAGTCGACGTTGTATACGATAGCCGGGCGTGTGGTGTGGGAAACGCCAAACCACGGGTCGGTGAGGAAAAGAGTCTCTGTGGGATTCTCAAGTGACAACCAAACGACATGGTGTGTATGTATGTAATGCTATGCTTGGTGTTGAATGGTAGTATACTGGGTGACATGTTTCCCGAGAAAAAGTCAGTGAATAACCGGGGCCGCCGCTCGTCACCGAATCCACAAACAAACGCCGACCACGCACGCACGCATTCAGAGGAAAAAGAGGGCACGGCCAAGACGTCAATGCTCATGAATCGAGGTCATATACAAATTCCACACTACGATGTATAGTAAATATACTCGAGAGATACAAGGTCAAACAGCGTCGTTGAGATTTTTGGATAAAAAGGTCGTTGGGTTATTAAAACAAAAAGGCAAGAAGTATAAGAAAAGAAGAGAGAAAGACTTGAATCATGTTGCATCAATGAAACAATTTCTTCTTCAAACTGGCTTGTTCTTCCGATTGCACCTTGATATGATCGTGATGGTAGATATTAGCGTTGGGGTGTGAGCAACAGGTGATATTTTGCAACCACTCGTCTCCATCGTAAACATCGTGTGTTTCATTGTACTGCTTGTGCTGCTCGGGCGTGTGTCCACAATCATTGGCGCCACATTCACAGTGCAAGCCGTCCCGTTCTTTCCCTCCACGCAAGAGTTCGCTCAGCGTTACTCGAAGGCTGGGTTCAACGGCGAGCATGCGTGATAAAGCAGGTCGGCACTCGCGGGGCAAGAGTCGGAAAATCGAGTCGGCACCTCCAGCATTAAACGTAGCGACCGAGTCGGATCGTTGGCGCGGGGCTTGGTGGTTGTTACTAGAAGGCAAAGCTGACGTCTGCCGGAGAGGGGAAGGTGGGGGAACACCTCGGGCAGACGGGGCTTGACTGGCTGCGCCGTGATCCTTGGGGATCACATTATCCGGTTGCTCCGTATTGAGCCTGGTGGGAGGTAAGCTCGCGGTCGAATCACCTGGACGAGCCATTTGCAAGACACTAGGGTCCATTTCCTGTTGCTCGGGTGATTGTCGCAACTCGACGGAATCCCACGCTTGGCTGCTGCCATTTCCAGATGCTGTTGCTGCTGCTGCTGCTCCGGTCGAGGATGAAGATGACGATTCAGAGCCTGCTGTTGCTCCTTCCAACTTGTTCATTTGCGAGTCAGCCTTGTTATGTCCGTCCTTGAGCGTCGGTGTGACAGACGCTGCATCGGATTCCGAGACTGCTGAAACCGCATGACTGGTTTGCGAGACCGTCCTTTTTGCTGCTGCTGCTGGCGGTGGCGCCTCGACTTGGGGTCGTTTGCACAAGTCGGGATGCGTGTTGCAATACAGCCTAAAGCTCGCATCCGTCTTGGGGTCAGGCAACTTCCACGGGAATCTCCGGAGCGCCATGCACATGAAAATCATGGCGACCGACCACACATCTGTCAATCGCGGGTTGTAATACTCTTTACTCAACACTTCGGGGGCGAGGTACGGATCAGACCCGACGATACCCGAGGCTGGGATATTGTGTTTGCCCGGGTAGTAGAAAACGGTGGCGGTACCGAAATCAATCAACTTGACAATGTTTCGGGATGTCATGACGCAATTGTCGAGCTTGAGATCCCGATGGGCGAGTCCCATTTTGTGCAAGTAATCGACTCCGTCGACGATTTGTCGAAACACGCAGTACATTTCCGGACGTGACATTTTGCCCGACATGACGACTGAGAATAAATCATAGGGAGCGTATTCCATGACCTGTCGTTGCAAATAAAAAACCAAGTGTCAGCAGGTGTCCATTGAAATCAGTGTGAAAAGGTTGCCCACCTCAAAGAAATGCCCGTGGTCATTCAAGATATCCACCGTCTCAATCACATTGACATGCTTTAATGTCAACCCAACACAAAATTCGGCCATGACCTTGCGTTGATAGTCCTTGGCATCTTCTCCACTCCGTTTAGGCCTAAACTCCTTGACCGCATACGTCGATCCACCCGTCTTGTTGCTCGGTTTGATTAATCTGACTGTCCCTCCGGCGCCACTGCCCAACACTCGACCCCATTTACCGTACTTTTTGGAAAAGTGGGCTTGGGTCGCTTCGAGGTCGGATGGTTCGGGGAAATGACCCGGTCCGATGGGGGTCATGGTTCCACTCGACGCGGCAGCGGCATGAGTCGAGGCGGGTGTGTCTGCCGAATGAGCGACCATGGCAAGGGGAGAGTTGGGTCCACCACGGGATGTCACGGGGCTAGGTACGACCGAGGTGTTTGCAGAGGCATGCGCCGCCGCCTTTGCCTTTTTGGCTTCACGTTCCTTTTCCTTTAGCTTTTCGTCATGTTCCTTTTTCTCCCTCTTCAACCTAGCTTTTTCCTCTTTTTCAGCGGCTGAAGCACCTCCACCAAAGAATGAAGCGAGGGAAGACGTCGACTTGTCTTGATCTCGGTTATGATGTTTGAGGAAGCCGACCAAGTGGTTGGTGTGGCTTCGTTCTCGAGGTTTACGTGGAGGTTGAGTGGATTCAGGACCGGCAGCAGGAGTGGCGGCAGCAGCAGCAGCAGCAGATTGACGGGGTCCGACAGACGCACTGCGATGGCTCTGACGACTTGTTCTTCGAGTTGCCGCTGTCGGTTCATCCGCCAGTCTCTTGCTCATTTGTGCAGGACTTGCCGTGGCCGAAACGGGATCGCCAGGTAAACCGACGTGGGTCGTTTCAGGAGATGCGACCGTAGAGGTGAGTGTTGTACCCGGTGCTGTGCCTACCAAGGATCCGTTTCGAACCGGTGTCGAAGGTCCAGCTGATCTAAATGTAGATGGCGTGACGGATCCCGTGGTGGTGGCCCCTCCTGGATGACCAGGATTGAAATTGTGGAAATCTGCTCCTCGTAATTGTCCACCGGGAGTCTGGATTCCACTGGGTGTAGCATCTCTGGCACCGCCAGCCGTGATTGAGCTCGGTGTGGCGTGCTTGTCTCGACTGAAGAAGCTGGTCGAACCTTGTCTCGATGCAGACGGTTTATCATGATGCCCAATGTGGTGATTCAGGAATCGTTTTAGATCGTGCAACGGGCCTGTAGGAGCTCTACTCCTTCGCCCGCCGCCGGCCGTAGGGGGAGGCGAATGACCTGGCGTGTTGGGTGCGGTTTTGGCACTCGCTTGCCAATCAGAAAGCAACGAGACGGGCTTGTTGGTCGGCTTGTTGTGGGCAGCAGCAGCAGCAGCACCAGTTGTAGCACGAGATGGGGACACGGATGGGCTTTGGGTGGACATGCTGCTCGTGGTTGCGGGTGTGATTTGGAGTCCGGTGGGTAGACGGCCTCGGTGAGCAGCCTGAGGAGCCGGCATGGCTCCCGAGTCGTTTACCCCGAGTTGACCGAGTCGAGCAGTCAATGGACTCGTCTATTGGTGCAAGCGTGTGGGTCGATGGTTGGTGTCACCATGTCCCCATTTACATGCAAAAAAGAAAGCACTCACACTACGTCCTCTTTGGTCGTCTTGTTCACTCTGGTCCGCTTGCAAATGTCTCGACCTTCTATCCGGACTTGTCTCGCTCGAAGACGACTTGGATCCATTGGCCGAATCCGTTCCACTTTCATGCTCGTCTAGCATTTCAATGGGCGACAAGACCAGCCCGTCTGCTCCGGTATGATGTGTATGTAAAACATGACCTGTCGCTGTGGTAATGGACAATCGCGTCGGATGAGGTTTTTTCCCACCATTCTCCTCGTCTTCGTGAGGTTCTGTGGAGCCCGGTCGATGATGAGGGTCTGGAACGTATTGAACGGACTCGAGCGGGATGGCAGGGTGAGCGGAGAGCATACTGGAGAGAGTTGGTGGGGCTCGTCAAAGGTGGGCGCACTCTTGAGATTTTGTCAATGGTCAATGGACGAGTTGCCGAGAGAGAGAGAGGGATTGTCGGTGAAGAGATTGTCCACGCACAGGGACGCCACCGAGTTGTGCGTAGCGAGTTGACCAGAGTCACTACTGGCAGTGTGGTCCAATGTTGTCAAAGAGAGAGAGTGAGATGTGATTCTCTGTGAGCCGTGAGTGTGTGTGCCAACGAGATATCCACTATTGTTTGTCGAATGGCGATAATGACGTTGCAAGAAAAAGGGGCTTTGCTTTCGTCGTAGATAGGGGTAAAACGTTTAAGCGGCGGCCGAGGCTTTGCTGTATGCCTGTATTAGCTAGCAATGTGTGTGTTGGCTAGACGGGTGGTACGTTGATGAGGATGGAATGCAAGGACGAATAGAGCAGACTGCTGCCACTGCCAGATTACCAACCACTGCTGCTGCCACTGTCCCAAAACCACGACGACGACGACGGCGACTGGGTGTGGTTCAACTCGTTGGATTATTGGTTTACTTGTGCACGCATCGATTGAATGGAATCCACTCCGCGGTTGCCGGCCAAGCTAAGACGTCACACCTTTGGTAGCAGCACTGGCAGCAATGGCAGCACTCGGCATCCCCACCACCGGACACCACCGCCGCCGCTAATACGCCAATACAGCAGCAGTGCATTGCAGCAGCACGGTGTAATAATGTTGGTAGAGAAATGGCATGGCAAAAACGTTGAACTCGTGCATCGAGTGCTCGGCATTCGGCATATCAAGCCAACGAGAACAAGTCGATTTCTCAGTCACATGGGTCGACCAGAGTAGATGTGCATGACAAACAGGATGATACGAGTGTAGCGAGTGTATGTGGGTGGTTCGACTGTTGCTCATCAGCCCATAGCACATACGCACATACATGCAGAAATGAGCAGATGGACAAGACAAGTCGACGTTGCCGACTCAACGTCTAGTCTCTCATCACCAACCAAAAGTCGAGTCGTCCATTCATGGATGATCTTGGCAAATAAAAAAGTACTAGTCGTTCAAGTGGGCAGGAGCGCCGCCAAAGCAGAGCGGCAGAGCGGGGTCAAGTTGCCCACCACGCACAGAGAATTCAGAGCGTAAGAAAGAGAATCTCGTGGTTCTTTTTCATTCGACCTTGGCATTCGAGAAGGCAAGTGTCTATGTGTGTGGGTACCACAACAACCCCACACAATCGATACCATCATGGCGATGTCGATCGTCACTGCCACCGGTTAGCCAGCTGCTATGCATCCACCGTCAACCTTGTCCTTCCCCAACAGTTGATGTGAGTGGCCATGAAATACAAGACTTTGACTGGTCGGCGATGACCTCTCTCTTTCTCTCAACTGTCTCTGGCGTCGATGCACGTGGTCTCAAGAGGCATCTCGATGACGCGTGAATGCAAGGATAAGAGCGGCTTTGGCGGGGGCCGCAGGCTTTAGATTCGCTCTGTTTTTTCCAAATTTGATTTGCATCTGGCTGGTGTTTGTGGACGGCTAAATTACAAAGGTCGACATGCCGTTTGCATACACACTCACGACAAAAGTCTGGCTGGCTCCAAACGAGTATGGCCTAGCGCTCAGTGGTCGAACAGCACGCACGGTTCATTTTATGCAACCCAAACCAATGGATACCATGACACACTGCATACACACGCCATGCCATACACACTAGAAATCCAAATCCTCATCCGGATCATCATCATCCATATCATCCTCTGACCCAGGCTCAAAAATGATGCCCCCACCGGTCCCAGTCAACGTCATATTTCCGCCCTCGCTTGCTCTTGTAGTTTGTTCGTGATGGGATGCTACTGCTGCTGCTGCTGGCTCGTCCCCTTCGTGAGCATACGGTAACGGGACAGCCGCTCGGGATGCGCGTTGGTCCGAGGTCAGGGAGAGGTTAAACGTGGATAACTGGGTGGGGTCAGATGGTGCTGCTGCTGGTGCCGTTGTTGCTGTTGCTGTTATTGTTGCTGTTGATGCGGTGGTCGTGGCCGCTGCTGTCGTACTCTCCGACGACCCCTCACGTATCCCCATTGAACCGTGTCGTATCGCCTGTACGCCGGGCAAATCGTGCCATTGACAGGCAAAGAGTCGAGTTGAACCCATCATCATCACCACACCTTGAAGCGACCGAGACATGCCCTTGGTCGCCCCACCTGCGGCTTTCCGAGTCGTCAGTTCGATAATCGCACCACCACTGTAAGAATCCGTAGGCGTCGCATGGTGGAAAGAGCCAGACGGTCCACCCGATGATGATGATGATGATGCTGCTGCTGCTGCTGCCGATGATGATAAGCCATGGGTCCAGTCTCCCAAGTGACACCCGCCTACGCCTCTCAGGGCGATTTGATCACTCGTGCCTCGACCGACAGCGTCACGCAAGACCTTGTTGAACCTGGCGCCACCACCTCCACTGGAATCACTCAAGTCACCAGATTCGGGGGGAGGCAAGAGAAAGGTCGATGCGAGCACGGTCAAGAGCTGAGGTGGATGGACGTTGGCGTGGGTTACCGTAGTGGACGTCGTTGGAGATGTCAAGACGGCGATATAAGGGCTTTGGGTAGGGACCAAGAGAGTCAACCGGCTGGGGGCTGTTGTATGTGTATCCTTGTCAGCTCGGGTTCAACATCCATCTCTGAAATCAACTCACCTTTCAAACTACTCAACGTCTTGACCACCATCTTGACCATTTTCCCTATTCCATACACGCCACCTCCATTTCCCTCGTAGTCCTCGCCGAGTACATCAATGGCATCAATAAACACTTGAACGCCTCGACCGAGCTGCCGAGACGATTCGACAATCCATTGGGTTATCCATTCAAGTGATTGTACCGCCGGTGCTTCTTGTCCTTGTTGGCTATCAAGTGGTAATCCAGGTATTTGACATGTCAAGTCGAGGATCTTGGTGGTGGATGAAGCGACCGCTCCCACACTCGACGGTGGATTCAAAACACTGACAAGCACGACGGGTTGCTTGCTTTGTATGTGTGACAACAACCAAAATGTCAGTAGAAAATATTTGGTAATGTGTAGCGCCTCTGGCCGACTCACTGGTCAATAGCTCTGGCCAACTGATCGTTCCATACTGGGTGGCCCGATGCAGCGAGTGAATCTGAAATGACCAGTAATGGCTGATGCGGGGTCTGAGTATTGGCCAATGTCGCCTCGAGGTGACCCATGGTGTGGTATGCCAATAATGTCGTGGTAGTACGTAGTAAAGTGTAGTCATAACTCATAAAACGACCTGTTGAACCGCGTCAAATTATTTCTACTCTTCTACCCAACATTATTATAATACACCACCTTTTTCCTCGCACACACACACCATGAATGTCCTCAACTCGGCACCGAAACCCAACGACGTCCCTCTCGAACCAGGCCCATCAGACTCGGTCACCGCGCTCGAATGGAACCCCGTGGTGGATTACCTGGCTGTCTCGAGCTGGGACCATCAGGTCAGAGTGTACGAGGTGAATCCATCGACAGGTCAAGTCGGAGCCAAAGCTGCCGTTCAGCATGAAGCACCAGCACTCGGACTCAGTTGGTCCAAGGTGGGTCTCTTTTTGACTGTGGTTTGTGTATGGCATCTTTGGCAACCCCTCCTGACCATTTTGGACACCCATGCTATTGAATAACTACAGGACGGCACAAAACTCTTGACGTGTTCAGCAGACAAGACGGCCAAACTTCTCGATGTGGCCACAGGGTCTTCGCAAGCCACCCAAGTCGCCGCCCATGATGCACCTATTTCATGTGTCAAGTGGCTCGATATGCCCAGTGGACAAGGTCAAGGTGTTTGTGTGACGGCCGGGTGGGATAAAATGATCAAGGTGGGCTCGTTGGTGGGACTCGTTTGCATACACACACGCTAAACAGAGAATGTGGTAAACAGTACTGGGATATGCGTCAACCGAACCCTATTGCCACGATCACGGCGACTGAGCGGGTGTACGCCTTGGATGCCATGGATAAATTGATGGTGTTTGGCACGGCAGACCGTCACGTCTCGCTCGTCGACTTGACAAATCCTGGTGTCGTCAAGAGTGTGAGTTCATTGTCCTTGTTATGCTTACACACACACACACACGCTAACACTTACACACACACTCGTCAGTCCAAGGAATCCCCTCTCAAACTCCAAACCCGAGTCATTCGTTGTTTCCCCTCGGGCAACGGCTACGCGATTGGATCCATCGAGGGCCGAGTCGCGATCCAATACGCTGAAGACAAGGACTCGTCTCAAAACTTTTCCTTTAAATGTCACCGGGGCGATCCGACGACGACGACGACATCGGGGGGTGGAGGCATGGGTCGGGCCATGGAGACCAATGTGTATGCGGTCAATGATATTTCGTTTAATAAAGCGCACGGAACGTTTTGTACGGCTGGAAGTGATGGGAGTTTGAGCTTTTGGGACAAGGATTTGAGGACGAGGTTGAAGAGTGGGTGTCTTTTCATTATTCGGTGTTTGTATGTGGACGTGTGCTTACACAACAACAAAAAACAGCGTTTACGGCAAAGGACTTGCAAAACCCTGGTGATCCCGTCAACAAGATCCCCTCGACGCCCATTGTCGCTTCCGGCTTTAGCAAAGATTCCAACCTGTTCGCCTAGTGAGTTTTTCTTTGTGATATTGATTTGTTCATAATATACAGACGCTCATGAACAAAAATACAGCGCCTTTTCGTACGACTGGTCAAGAGGGTATACCGGCGCCGTTCAACAAAACTTGAACAAGGTCATGATTCATCAGGTCCAACAGGATGAAATCAAGCCCAAGCAAAAGGGCAAGTAGACGTTTGTTCCCGAGGGTTGCTTTCGAGTGGCGCCACTTGAGTTCTTGTGTGTAGCGGTGATGATGATGATGATGATCCACATGCATGTGATGGTCATGCGTCTTTGGACCTCGGGGTCATGCCTCTTTGCATATTTGTACCTTTTTTTCATCTACTGACTCGAGAGCCACCCGAGGCCTGTGCGTGCGAGTGTGACATGCAGGATAGGTTTTGCGTTGCACTAGGTTGCCCGTGAGGTTGACACGTTTCCCGCTGAATCGAGACAAGACGACTTGATAACTGATTGGATCCCTTGCAACGTCGAATCCTTGATACTTGTTGGTACCGAGGCTGACCCGAAAAATACACCATTTATCATCTGTAAACGCCGTCAAGTGATTTAAATGTCAAAAACCACTCACTCGTTGCCCAAGCTTCCAACGGGGTCAAACCAGCAGCGTCCGTTTCGACCGAGACGTGTCGTCGCTGTTGCCGTACCATCTGCTCGGCTTGGGATCTAGCTTGATCTGTCCACCCTGAGCTTATCAGACGGGTCTTGAGGTCAGTTTGCATTCTGGGTCGTAAAAGTGGTAGGTTTAACAAGTGAGTGCTTGAGTACTCGTTGAATAGTGGATATACATGGGGTGAGACGAGACTCACTTGGTCCATTGTCCGCTCTTGATCAACCGGTCTGTGACTTGCTGCTCGAGTTTTACCAGTTGGTCTGGGGAAAGGTCTGTGTCGTTGGACGCCATGGTTTGTGTGCGAGTATGTGAGTAGCGGGTGTAGGTCAATAGACTAGTGGTAAAGACGCAAGGTAAGACCGGCGAGTTGCTCGGTCGAGTATGTGCTAGCTAGCTAGCTAGACGGCTCGGATCCGACGATGCGCGACTCTGACCTACAGAGAAGCTACCATGGATACATGGATGGACCATGACAGCAAGCAGCAAGCATCCAACGGCACAGTGTACATGTCACAGAATGGGCTGTTTTGACATGAACATCTATGTTTAGCATGCATAGCAAGTGTGTGTGGCCAGGCTCGGTCGGTCGGAGCGGGATTATCTGCTCAACGTTGCTTGCACTAGTCATGTCCACTGCTGGTCGAGTCACAAGTTGATTCTGCGCGGATCCGCCATGTACAGAGAGTATACCAAGTGAATAGAAAAGGGTAAACCGCGACATGCTTGACTTGATCATCCTCTCCTCTTGGTGTCGAGTCAGTTGACAATCAACCTCGTCAAGAGTCACTCTCGTCGACTAGCAATAACCTAGTTGTCAACTCTCTTTTGGTTGGCTTGCCCGTATCCCCCGCCGACTCATCCGTACCACCCGCCGCACCCGCCGCCGCGTTCTTGGTCCACCACTCGATTCACACTCGTGAATCCATAGACCAAACCACCCCCGGGGCCCAGACGACCTACCAGGGCCTTTTAAACCTCGCTCCGTCCAGCTAGGCTCCATTCTTTTCCACACCGGGACTCCATCACCCCTTGCAGGATCAGACCCGCCTCTGCTTACGCTCGAACAGCTTGCCGCTTTATCGCATCTGCTTGACCCACCGCCCACTACCACACCTCGTACTACCTGCGAAAATGCAGACGACATTCAACGTAGCTTCACGAGTTATTACCAGCAGCAACCCAACCAGGCCGAACATGACTTGTAAGTGTGCCGACCCCACATTCCCTGTTTGTTCGTTCTACGCCTCTATCGCTATGCTAGATCTCGCTGCGTAGCCTGCCTTCGGACCCGAAAATGGTCCGGCGCCACAGTGCTTCGAGAGGCGCGCGCGCGTGTAAAATGGGGCACAATGGCACGGCGAGCGCTTAGATGAAATGTTTCATTTACAAGACATTGCCTCGCTGACCAATCATGTTGCGTCTTTGTTTTCTCTATCGTCTTCGCTATCATCCCCATCTCGTCATTGACCCCTATATTCCTAATACCTCGACGGTCGAAAAAAACATATCCAACTACACCTCGTTGCAACCACACACACGTCCACAACCACACAAATACTATTGAAATGACAGCTCTTCTTTGCTAAGTTGCGGACACCCGCGTCACAATCAACAGTTCAATCAGAACTCGACACTCGAATGTCAAGATGGAAACCAACATAATCAACTAGATCAACCTCGCTCTCCGGGTCTACCCCACCAACACAACCTCGTTCACCACCCCTTTTCAACCTCGGTAGCTTCGGCCCAAGATGTTCACCACCATGGTACCCCCCACACTTGTCTCTTTGGAACACCAACAGAAAATCAACACCAGTTTAACCACCCCTCGTATCTGCCAAGCAGCAGCAAACCAACAGCAAACCCTTTGCCAGTCACCCTCCCACCTCTACCGATTCTCGGTCGATCAAACAAGCAACACCAGCGAAAACAGCAACAACAAGAACGCACAAGCGTCATTTTCAACATGGACTTTGAACAACTCTTTGATGCATGCCCATTGGGCCCGGTCCCCGAGCCGACCTTGGTCGGTCTCCAAGGGCAGACCGGTACCATGCCTTTGAGCCAAATCAATACCAACAAGGAAAAGCAAAACGATGAATGCAAGCAATCAAGGGATGAAAAATATGGTGCGTCTTGTTTGTTCTCTCTCTCACACGCGCACCGACTGACTCTTTGCTGCTGCGCACCACAGACTACTCTTGCTTTTTCAACTTTGAAAAGGCCCAGGAAGATGTCGACAAGCAGCCAATCGATCACATATACGGGGGCGACTCGAGTAGCACGGATCAGAGTGCCTCGTCCACGACGACCCTCTACACCTCCTTTTCCACCCCAGCCCTCGTCCCATCCTCTACTCGTACCCAAGCCTACTCTGACTTTAGCGACGTTGAACAATGCTCTCCAGGTGACATGTTTCCTACCCTCCACCAAGTATCTGCTTTTTGCCAGTCTTCAGAAATGATGGGCAACAAGCTAGACTCTTTTGGTAGTGAACCCGCGTTTGATGACGTCGATGGCTCCATCATGGGCGATCGTGGCATGTTTGGATTGCCTCTGTTTGGAGGTATTCCCAATGCTGGCGGCGCTGCCCAAGAGCCGTCTACCACTCAATCGTTGGACACGCAACAAGAGTACAGGTCCGTCTCACCTCACCAGGTTCTCTCCAGACTCGGAAGCTTTTCATCTTCAAGTCCAGAGGACCTGGGATACCCTCAAACCACGTCGCCTAGTCAGCTGTACCTCCCCGGACCCTCTCCCCCCGCCTCCGCCTCTGCCCCCACGCCGACAGTTAATGCGGTGTCGACGACGAGTTTGACCAACACTCCCCCTTCCCCACTGGTGGATTTCAAATATCAACCAGAGACTCGAACCAAGGTTTTGCCCAAGGGTCGTCAGCCAACCACTGAAAAGAAGAAGAAGAAGCCTAGTGGGCCCACGGGTACACGTCGGCAATCTCGACCTCTTTTGGACGCTGCCGCTCCCACCATGACCAAGTGCTACCAAGCGCCAGGTGCAACAACTCGAAAGCTCATTCCTGCAGGTTTCCAAAAGAAGCTCAAGCTTCAAGCAGATACCTCGGGTGATGCCAGCCTTCCTGCCAGCATGGAATCTTCTGCTCAAAAGGGTCTCCTCGATGAGATTGAAGAGAAACGCCGAAGGAACTGTGTTGCTGCCCGGGAAAGCCGAAGGCGCAAGGTCGAATACCAAAGCGGACTCAAGAATGAAATCACTAGTTGGAGGGCCTGGGCAGACGAAGTCAAGGAAAAACTCGCGAGTGCAGGATTGGACTACTTGTTGACCGATATGCAATCCCCCTTGCCGACTGCCATGGATCTCGAAGAGTAGGAGCTATCGCCTCTCTCAAAACAAAAAGGACGCGGGATGCGTCCACCCCTTTTTTCGCTTGTTTTTTATTGTGCTTTGTTTTTCTTTGTTGGACAAGACCTCGTTGTCAAGGATGTTTTCTTTTGGCTTGCTCGGATCGAAGATGGAAACAATGATTGGAACTGGAACAAGAAAAATTCCCCTTTTTTAATGACTGGAAAACCACATGAACAATTTTTTTATTTTCTTTTTGCAACGGTCAATATACGGTCTGCATTGAGCTTGTAGCACATACAGACTAGATACTTGAACTTGTATGCCCTTTTGAGATTGATTATGACTATTGAAATGCCTAGTTGCCAGGATGGATAAAACAGTGGCCAGGCCAGATTCCAGTCGCCGCTGCCGAGAAATTCGTTTTGCGCGTGGGTCAAAGAGATTGGAGAGCTACAGCAGCTCCGCCTTGGAATTCACCAGAAATAACACCATCACTTCTCGCCTGTTACTTTTTATATTAACATACACACACCCTCTCCCTCATTTAACGGGTCACAACGCCATTCATCATGACAGACCAAGACACATCACCATCACCACCCCCACCACCACCACAAGACATGACCCACGCCGAGGTCCGTAATGCGATTGGAACCGTGTTTATGGGTGTCGAATCCCCACCTGCCAACTTGAGTGGAGATGACTTGACGCCGTTCCCGAGTCCCCAGATGGGCAAGTTGAGCCGTGAGTTTTTGTGTTTGTGTGTTGTGTGAATGGTTGTGTCAAGTCGTCGTGAGGTGTCGTGTGACCCCCTTGTGACTGGCGTGTGACCCCGTTGTGACTGGCTGATGGGGGATCAACCGACTCGGAAAAGACATACGAGCTAATCCAACGTCTCATTCTACCTAGTCCACCCCGACCTCGACCCAGAAGACGATTTTCAGCTTGACCGTACAGTAACAGACGAGGACAAGGCGAAGGCCAGTGCGCTCAAGGCTCAAGCCAACAAGGCCTTTCTCGACCACGACCTCCGCCAATCCATCGACTTGTTCTCCCAAGCGATTGCCCTAAACCCTCGTGAAGCCATCTACTGGAGTAACCGAGCAGCAGCTCGAATGAAGCTCGAAGAGTATGGGAAAGCGATTGACGATTGCTCCCATGCGATTGAAATGGACGGATCAAACGTGAAAGCCTACTACCGACGTGCATTATCCCATTTAGCCGTCTTGAGGCCTAGCATGGCCGTGGCGGATTTCAAGAGCGTTCTCAAGCTCGATCCGGGTAACAAGACGGCGAGGAGTCAATGGGAAACGACGGTCAAACTGATTCGACGGATAGAGTTTGAAAAAGCCATCACGGTCGGGGATTCCATCTCGACCTCGGTGGAAGCGTTGCAAATGATTGCGAACGGAGGTGTCACGCTCGATGTCGGCGGGTGGAAGGGACCGATTCCGGAATTCAACGAGTCGAGGAACCGGTATGAACCTTCGGTATCGTTTGTCGAGGGAATGATTCAGGCGTTTAAAGACGGAGGCAAGTTGCCTAAACGACTCGTATGGGAGATTATTCTAGGGTGCAAGGAAGCACTCGACAAGGAACCTAGTTTGGTCGAGGTGACGGTCGACAAGGGTGTCAAGTGTGATATCGTCGGAGACACACATGGGGTGAGTGGCGGCGCGCACTATCAAAAGATTGAGACCACTGCTGACACTCGTTTTTCGGATCTCATGACACACAGCAATTCTACGACTTGTGCAACTTGCTTTCACTCCTTTCGCCTCCCGCAGATGACCACGCCATTGTATTCAACGGAGACTTTGTCGATCGAGGATCATGGTCGGTCGAAGTCGCATTGACCTTGTTTGCGTACAAGTGGTTGTACCCGAACCGAATCTTTTTGAACCGAGGAAACCACGAGACAAGTGATATGAACAAGGTCTATGGATTCGAGGTGGGTCATACTTGTTTCGCACACACACATACACACATGACAGAGCTGACGGCTGATGTTTGGTCGGGGGGCCAGGGAGAATGCAAGGCCAAACATGGTGAATTCACGTACAAGCTCTTTTCCGATGTCTTTACAGCTCGTGAGTCTTGTGTGCAATCATGGCCAGACCCAAATAGTTAACACATTTTTTCGCGCCCAGTCCCCCTTGCCACCCTCTTGACGGCATCCCAAGACCCCTCGAACCCGAAATCCGAAGGATCTCAACCAGCCATCCTCTCCCCTGACGGCAAAAAACGATACTTTGTCGTCCACGGTGGACTGTTTAGTAAAGACGGTGTCACCCTCGACGATGTGAAAAAGATTGACAGGTATGGCCGACAACCTGGTCAAGTCGGGTTGATGCACGAACTCTTGTGGACGGACCCTCAACCGTTGCCCGGGCGACGACCGAGTAACCGTGGGGTCGGGGTTGGGTTTGGGCCTGATGTGACCAAGAGGTGGTGTGACTTGAACCATGTGACGGCGGTGATTCGAAGTCATGAAGTCAGACAGCACGGGTATGCGATTGAACATGGTGGGTTTCATTTTTTTTTCTTGTGGTCATGAAACGAGTGTGGCTGGTGAGGTGGACCTGTGTGCATACGGGGGGCTGACGTCGTTTCTGTTTTGGGAATCATGTAGACGGACTATGCATCACGACCTTTTCTTGCCCCAACTATTGTGATACGACAGGCAACAAGGTAAGCGAGCGTGTGCCGTCGAGTCCTTGTCTTGAATGATCATGTTCTAATGGCCACTGGTTTATATATGGCAACAGGCTGCATATGTTCGAATGCAAGACGACGGTCAATTATCGTACCACCAGTTTGACGCGGTTCCCCATCCCGATGTCCGGCCCATGGCGTATAGCGGTGGATTCCAGGGTATGGGCATGTAGCATAGCGGTTTCAATGACCTTGTACCAGAGGGATAAGCACATACTTGAGCCACGAGCATACGTAGTAGGTACGAAGCGGCATAAACAACGCATTCATGCATTCATGCATTCATCCTCGAGACGGTGTGTGGGATCATGGCTAAAGTAGCGCGGGATACGTTTGCCTCGACAAGAGTGACAAGTCCACTTTAAGCTTCGAAATGGCTCACTTTAACTCTTTAAGCCTCGAAATGGCTGGGTTTAAGCCGTTCATCCCGCTTTTAAAGTTTTAAAGCGCTCATTTGCAAGCCTTTATAGCGCCTCAACCCTCGATAGCTCGGGCGACAAAGCGCGTATTTGCCTCGTTTCGGCGATCGTGGCGGTGGCAACTGGGAGCCACTCGACAGAGAGAGAGAGTGCGTTGTAGGGGGTCAAGAGTAAATTGAAAGACTGAGAAAGCCAAGGGATTCACGGATAAACAGTGGGAGTTTGTGTGTGTGTGAAACATATGGGAAAAATCTCACGGGTGTTTTTCAGTGGTGCATGTCGAAAAGGATATATAAAGGGATGCTTTCGGACAGCCACATGTCTGCCATTCTGGGCATTTCCCCGCACACAATCGTCTGGCCGAGACTTGAGAGAATCACCTGTTCTGACACCAAGCGGTGACGCTTGCAAGGGAAACACTTGACCAACATTGGAAAACAATGGATCACGGAAGTATGGACCATGGCGGTATGGGCGGGGAATCCAGTGGACCCGCTTGCAAGATCTCGGTGAGCCTTGAGATCTCGAGTGTCCATGTCACCACACACACACACACACGCCCGACTGACTCGATGGGGCTTGGACACAGATGTTGTGGAACTGGAACACGATTGACAGTTGCTTCATCTCGGAATCATGGCAAATTACGTCGGGCGGCATGTTTGCGGGTTCATGCATTGGTGTGATTTGCCTCGTTATTACGCTTGAAGCACTCAAGTGGGCTCAACGTCGAACCGATGAGTGGTTTTACCAGCAACAAGTCGGAAAAGCCAACGCTGCTGGTGGGGCTGCCGGTGGTGGAGCCGTCGTTTCAGAAGTTGAATCGAGGAACGGTGGTGGGAAACTCGGAGGTGGCAGCACCGGTTCAGGTTCCGATGTAGGAGCAGCAGCAGCAGCAACCAATGGCCCACGCACCTTTTTCACCCTCAACACCTTGTCGCCCACCCATGGCTACACGATTCGTCCGGCGTTTTGGCAACAAGTCATTCGATCATTTATCCACATGCTTCAATTCGCCGTCGCCTACTTTGTCATGCTGCTCGCCATGTACTACAATGGCTACTTTATCATTTGCATCTTTATCGGGGCCTACTTGGGTCATTTCATCTTTAGTTGGGATGCGTTCAAGTGTAGAGGGTGAGTCTTTTGTTGTTGTGCCCATGGAATACAAAAAGAGTGGCTGATTTCTTGTATTTGTCTGGGGGCGATAGGACCGGGGATGCGAATGCCGTCACTGGATGCTGTGGTTGATGTGGTTCTCCCCGGAATAAGGGCAGAGCGACTAGGACTACATGTCTCGTAATTTGTGTTGATTATTTAGATCGGGTTCTTACAAGAGAGGAGGGCGAATACAATGGCAGCGAGGTAAATACGACACGAAAAAAACTAGAGGGATTCACTAGGTATGATTATTACAAAGAGTCGACTATGATATATACGATTTGACACGAGCATTCCGACTCGAGGAGTCAAGACGTTCAACTCCTCGAAAAAGGCTTGTACGGATCCTCTTCGCCTAAGTACTCTTGATTCCGCGCATCGTAGCCTGAATCCCTTGATAGTCTCGCATTACCACTTCCGTACCCGCCCCCGGCCCCTCCATACCCACTTGTACGAATCGACCGTCTCGGACCGCCGCCCGACTCGTTTAGAGACTTGAGGTGCTGCTGCCCTTGGTATGCCCCGGCGGCGGCGGCGGGATCGTCATCATCGTGTTCAAACGCGCCTGCTTCATCGTCCATGTCTCCGTACGCTATACCCCATTCACCGGAAACGGCCTTGGATTGATAAGACGTTCGGGGTGGCTGCGTCATGGGTGGATCGGTAGTAGCCACCGCCGGCTGCTGCTGCTGCTGTTCGTCCGAGGATTTGGCGGCGGCAACGCTTCGGAATGGTTTGGAGCCCCATTTGGGGACACCTTCGTCCTCTTTTTTTTCCTCTGCAGTAACACGGAGGGGACTGGGTCGTAGAGGTTGGTACTTGAGGGCCGGTGCCAAGGCTGTTGGAGTTTGAGATTGTTCAATCGTGTCCAGGACGCGCTGGTTGCGTGATGGGTTTCGTGCAGCGTTTGACGACGACGACGATGATGATGATGATGCCGACGACTTGGATGACGAGTAGGACCCGTTGGGTGAGGGTACAGAGTCTGATCCAGCAAGAGATTGACCTGACGAGTCAGTCATTTCGACGTATTGCCCCCGTCCGTCTGACCGTTTCCTCATGTGCTGGCCCTGAGATGAACGTGTTGCGTAGCCCCGAGGATCAGCTGATTGACTCGCCGATACTGCCGTCGGTGATGGTTTCTTGGGGTAATCATAATGTTTGCCATCATGCCGTGCGTATTGAGCAGGAAGGGCGGGGACGGGCGGAATGTGGGAGTGACTGGAACCCGAGAATATATCCTTTTCGTGAGACTGAATCGACGAGCTGGCAGACTTGTTGTGCGAAAGACTGGGTCTGGAACTACCAGTCCGGCTCGCTGCTCGAGCAGCCAATTGTCGTTGACGTTCCTATTGACCATGGAATCAAAGAGTCAGTTGAACAGGGCATGTCACGAAAAAGAATGATCTCAATGCGCTCACCTCTTTCTCCTGCTGATCCTTGCGGTGACACCAATACCATACAGCTGCGACGATACAGACGGCTGCAAATCCACCGACGACGCCTCCCACAATGGCACCAATGGGGGCTGGTTTGGACTCGACCGAGTCGACGGGTCCGGTGGGATCGGTCGAGATACTGGTCACGGTGACTACTGCACGCTTGACGACGGTCGCTAGAGCAGCGTGGGGAGGAGCGGTCATTGTAGGTTTGTAATATATGAGTTGTTGGTGAGTGATGAGATGGGGACGTCGATGTAACGATCGAGTGAGTGTAAAGTGTTTAACGGTGGGGTCCAGTCAATGGACAATTTTGTTGCAAAAAAATGGAAAGAGTTGAAGGCTTGGTACAGGTTCTTGAGATCACCAGGAAACGCTTGAGCAGTCTATCCCTCCAGGGGAAGTAGCCAGTCGAGAGCGAAAAATGAAAAAGTAAGCGTTTGTGTATTGTTATTTGTTGCCTTTGATTCCCGCCCTATCGAGTGGATGAACGCCACCAGGTGAGGAATAAAAGGAGTGCACAGCGCTGTTTTACTCTCTTGTCGAACGCGTGATTTGAGATGAAAGCGAGTGTGTGTGTGTGTGTGTGTGCCGGTTGGCGAGCAGAGCAGAACAAAGAGGGAGAGAAAGAGAGAATTATGACTAGGACGTGTTGTGAGAAGAGAGACAAGAAGAGACACGACGGGTTTGCGTATTCCCACTTTGGATCTGTTTATGCTGCTCGCTCGCTGCTCTTTGTGAGGCGCGCCATCCACCGTAGTAGTAGTGGCTAGCAGTCTATTCAAGAGCACTCGTCACATGGGTCATTCGATCAAGACGGGTGGGTCTCAAAGTCGAATCCATGCATAAGATCGATTCACAAAGAGGTTGTTAGATGCATGTCTGTGTCAGACATGAGTTGGTTGAATGAGGTATCCATCACACCGAGACTGGAACATGCATTGTTAGGGTTTCGACGATATAGCAGTCGAATGTAGGAGACGTGGTCTCAATTGCAGATATCAATGGTACACATGTCAGCGCACCAAACCATTTGAAAGTCTCGAATGATCTGATTTCGATTATTGGTTCAGGTTGGAGGCCTGTACAATCATGGTACAATGGACATGGCTGGAGAGCAAACTCTGATAAAGTCTGAAAGCGCGAGCGAGTCGAGCGAGCGTCGAGCAAATCCCATTCCAACACCACCATTTCAGCTGTATCGCTCAATTGCACGAGAGCCACGCCATTTCATGTTGACTTGACCAGTGTCTCGAGTTTTTGGAAACAGATCAAGATGTTTGGTGTAGTTTATGTAATGACTCATCCAGAATCATAAAACACAACGGGCAACAAGGCGATTCCAAAGTCTGGTCCAAAGTTGGATGGCAGGCCAGTCTTTGACCACACTTTGACGAGACTTTGACGAGACTTTGACCACAATTTGACCACACTTTGGAGAGGTTATTAGCGCGTTGGCAGTGGTAGCTTTTTTGCTAGCTGAGTTGGGTGGTACCGTTCGGAAAGCACCAGACCACTTTTTTCAGAATCTGAGTCACAAATCTTTAGCACAATCTGTACATCCGACCAGAATAGCAGCTCCAACCATCATCAAAATGTGACAAAGTTGAAATGAATAGGGTCGATTCATCAATCAACGCGACGCGCGCTGAACGCGTTTGGCCACTACCAGCAGCTTGGTTGGAGCGAACAAGTTGCTCAATGGCCGCCAATATTTCCTGTTCCCATAGGCCCTTGAGAAGTCTAGACACAACCCCCTCACCTCTCCAATCATCTACCCTCTCCAACTCTTCTAGTTCTTGAAAAGTTGAACTGGTTCTTGACGGCGTAAAAGGCTGCAAAATCGATCCAATTCATTATTTCTTTTGAAATGGTGGACGTCAAGGAAAACATTCCTCCAACTCCGTGAGTAGTCTGATCCATCATCAAAGTCATTGTCCACTCACTAATCATGTGGTCTACATAATGTCTCAGAGCTGACCCGCCCGCCAAACGGCAAAAGTTGGGCCCCTACTCATCGCATTCGTCTTCACAAGTGCAAGACTCTTCATTTACAGAGGTCTTGGCTCAGCTTGAAGCTGATGCAGAGTCTTTTACTTATACGCAAGAAGGCGATGGCTCAACCAGAAAATCCGGGGGTCACATCGAGTCAAGCGCTGCTTGGCCAAGACCGGCGTTGAAAAAATGGGATAGCCTGGAGGATCACATTGGTCAGTGGTTTTGGACAATTCGGGTATAGGGCAGTGGGCTAAGGTCTCTCTCTCTCTCTAAATAATCGACGACAGTCTTTCAACAAATTGACATTGAAGAATCAAATGACCCAACTACGGGATCAACCATGCGATTATTTGGACTGACAAAAAACGGCAACTCTGTGCTCTTGCATGTCCATGGATTCAAACCCTACTTTTACGTGGCAGCACCAAAGGATTTCATGTCGGAAGATTGTCGCAGCCTCAAAGACAATTTGAATGTGAGTTGCAAATGTCATCACCATCTTTTCCCCCCTGGCTCTCGTACCAATTTAGCCACTTTTTCTGCTCGTTCAAGGCGGCTGTCACGGCTGGAACTCAATCTGCAGTAGTCAATGTGACCACATGTATGCGCAAGTCTTTGTGGGGTTACCGAGGGGACCAAAACGTCCCATTCATCAAAATTACATGTGTCGACCAAAGATCCATTCCCCGAGTCAAAGATGAGTTTATCTTGGGTGATTCGCGGACATCCTGCTCTTGATTGACATTTGCCTGTGGGCTCTGGGTTGCGGATGATACGTCTTTTCGAACGAGGGCAAATGAATTTCAGGGACATGTTTCCTCAAGAGGTCATGACGTATGAGAGCAACATTGCATATACACTACGGTTCATGATTGATACCAAGGTGAGAGCCTGAACAATGTACAGGTTGTCTTCTGTGGGACGTTACTGATGAATTCCGGCGCCCCAATCAGATTGTCGGCATGAATTGGATCGAATTACCTGCAGCAAAGTATACAGTGAGGAATGGAAGTAAAAAAGTCTCGACGTGTCAACTCGAAGTGGATTGCAGGTGAGCAGATTTGATGACAGCTAGCGAGAGGGAAAAGAAAACTGAATCACAACTATTGCCCATTCTTCAGTTACGAACATTTGATCTCACATGCTCCAGAGGGTGAAGGGGCAGATATCGCTCCTCTTCGGATTCTCAGTTTTGATATCGAGTGTGCCGGCCGCAAAGGCATTTTTCCAGAAGCCAATGTCGACCCGGTCATTCAAATCGCCAACATGGTCACCCGTCAGGGAGAATCTAAACCCTTTATTCGAAACGTCTTTACCCTCAACACGTGTGCACATATCGTAGGGTCTCAAGTGTTGGAGTATCAAGACGAAAGAGAAATGTTGCAGGCATGGCGAGATTTTGTGGCCGAGGTTGACCCGGATGTGGTCATTGGCTACAATATTGCGAATTTCGATTTGCCATACTTGCTTGATCGGGCAAGGGCACTCAAGTGCACCAGATTTCCATACCTCGGCAAATTGATTGGTGAGTCCCATCTCTCTCTTGTGGTGTTGCTACTCATACAACTCATCACATATACACATGTCACAGGTGTCAAGACGGAGGCCAAGGAAACCCACTTTTCATCCAAAGCGTACGGTACTCGTGACTCGAAAACGGTCGCCATGGAAGGCCGACTCCAATTGGATCTGTTGCAAGTGATGCAACGAGACTACAAACTTCGTTCCTATACACTCAATGCCGTCTGTGCCCAATTTCTGGGCGAACAAAAGGAAGATGTACACCATTCGATCATTACGGAGCTCCAAAATGGCACATCAGAGTCGAGACGACGTTTGGCAGTGTATTGTTTAAAAGTGAGCCGTCTCCCGAGTGTCTGTCCCCCCGGCCGGGGGGCAATTTGCATAGACTGATCACACGTATTCACGTTCCTCAGGATGCCTATCTTCCTCAACGACTCATGGACAAGCTCATGTGTTTTATCAATTACACGGAAATGTCTCGTGTAACGGGTGTACCTTTCAACTACCTTTTATCAAGAGGTCAACAAATCAAGGTCATTTCGCAACTGTATAGAAAAGCCAATACTTCGGGGTACTTGATTCCTGCCATGAGGGGTGACGGTGAGACCATTCGTTGCGCGTCCATCGTTTTTTTGCAAGGGCCTCGTTGACAATTGGATTACTTACTCAATACACAGGTTCAGAAGATCAATACGAAGGAGCGACCGTCATTGAGCCCGTCAAGGGGTATTACGACGTGCCCATTGCCACCCTCGATTTCGCCTCGCTTTATCCGTCCATCATGATGGCTCACAACTTGTGCTACACTACGCTTCTTGACCGAACCACGATTGAGCGTCTCAGGCTAGTCGAGGGGGAAGATTACGTCAAGACGCCCAACAATGATTTCTTTGCTACCCGCAAGAAACGCGAGGGGTTGTTGCCCATTGTCTTGCAAGACTTGTTGGCGGCAAGAAAACGAGCGAAAAACGATCTCAAGGTGGAAAAAGATCCGTTCAAACGAGCCGTCCTGGACGGTCGACAGTTGGCACTCAAGGTCTCTGCAAATTCAGTGTATGGATTCACAGGTGCGACGATTGGGAAACTGCCTTGTCTCGCCATTTCATCGAGTACCACGGCGTACGGTCGTCAAATGATTGAAGCTACCAAGGTGCGCGTCGAAAAGGAATTCTCGGTCGACAATGGTTACGAACACAACGCAGAGGTAGTCTATGGTGATACCGATTCCGTCATGGTCAAGTTTGGCTGCAACGATCTCAAGACCGCCATGGACCTAGGTGAGCGGCTTGTTTTGATTTTACAATAGCTTCACAACTCGATGAATCTCATCTTCCATGTTTTGTGACTACCAGGTGCCAAAGCGGCCGATATCGTATCGGCTACCTTTACCAACCCAATCAAGTTGGAATTCGAAAAAGTCTACTTTCCCTATCTGCTCATTTCAAAAAAACGATATGCAGGTTTGTATTGGACCAAACCCGAAAAGTGGGACAAGATGGATACCAAAGGAATCGAGGTGAGTGGGGGACAAGTCATTCGCCCCATTTCAAACCAAGGCTGATGTCATCTGTCCTCCCTGCAAGACCGTGAGACGAGACAATTGTCGGCTGGTCTCGTCCGTCATTGAGACGTGCTTGCATAAAATGTTGATTGACCGGGATGTCCAAGGCGCCGAGCAATACACCAAACAAGTCATTTCAGATCTCTTGCAAAACAAGATTGACATGTCTCAGCTCGTTATTACCAAAGCACTAGCGAAATCAGGTTCGTTTTTTTTGTGATTTGACGTGGGCCGCCGATTGAAATGTCATTTGATCTTGTATTTTTCTCGCGTGTGTTAGATTATGCCGCAAAGCAAGCACATGTAGAGTTGGCCGAACGAATGCGAAAACGAGACGCAGGTGAGTCTCTTGTTTCCCATCCCGTGTTTGTTTTTTTTAATACTCACGCTTTGTATACACACAGGTTCTGCCCCCGCATTGGGGGATCGAGTAGCCTATGTCATCATCAAGGGAATCAAAGGTGAGTCTTGCACGCATCAAGATGCACTCGAAGAACAGATGATTGAGATGACGACGACGACAACGACGAATGAATGAACCCACAGGCGCTGCGGCATATGAAAAATCAGAGGATCCGCTCTACGTACTCGAGAATAATATCCCGATTGATACAAAGTATTACCTCGACAATCAGCTGTCCAAACCGCTGCTCCGTATCTTTGAGCCCGTCTTGGGGGAACGTGCTGGAAGTTTGCGTGAGTCGATTTCTACTACCATGCCATTCGTGGGGAAAAACTGATGCACCCCACTCTCTCTCTCTTCTCTTTTTGTTGATAGTCGCGGGGGATCACACACGGACAGTCCAAATCGCCACGCCCACGATCGGAGGTCTCATGAAGTTTGCCGTCAAGACGGTGATTTGTCTCGGGTGCAAGACGCCCTTGAAAAACAACAAGGGTGAGCCTCCCTCGGTCATCTTCATTGTTTGTTCCGCTCAACATGACTGACCAGTGAGAGACATCATGTGTGTGTGGCCAGATGGCGCCGTCTGCCAAAATTGTCGACCTCGACTGGGCGAACTGTACCAAAAACACGTGAGCCCTTGTTGTTTCCCCTACCGTTCTCCTCCCTCGCCCACTCATCACCTACGTTTGTTCTCAGTCATCCTCGACCGCAGCTCTGCAAATCGATTTCGCCAGGCTATGGACGCAATGTCAACGATGTCAAGGATCGCTGCATCAAGACGTCTTGTGCACCTCGGCCGACTGTCCGATTTTTTATCGACGGACCGCGAGGCAAAAGGAGGTCAAGGCGGCTGTCGAGACCATGGAACGGTTTCACCACGAGCAGGGGTGGTGAGGCGTGGGCATTTTTCATGTCTGGTTACGAACAAAAGGGTGTATCATCTATCATCATGTAACTCCATGTAAAAGAATATCTCACTGGCTCAATGGTTGGATTGCAACGTCTTGACAAAACAAATGTCATGTCATCTGTGTCTCTCGAGGTTCACCAAGAAACCCAACAAGACAAGAGACGGGCATAAAAAAAAACTATAGGCCGAGGTATTACAAAAAAAGAGAAAGCGACGACGCTTTGAACAGACCCAGTCCAGCTGGGTGATATTCAATGGGAGGGGGAGAGTGATCACCTCGACATAAAGGAACGCATCTCGTACATGTCTACTAATTTACTGGGACCAAGTCCACTAGGCAATGGGAAAAATAGAAATTCACGAGAGATCCCTCTAGTGCATCCTCGACCTCTTGGCCTTGGCGTGTCGGGCTCCGTGGAGGCTTCGCTTCTTTTGCTGGCTCTTCCAAACCTTGCAAACCTTTTGCTTCTTGCCTCCTTGTTGTTGCTCAGTGTTGCCATTGTTGTGGTTGGCCTCACCAGTGGGAGTCGCGGTCTCCGTGGCGGTGGCAGAAGCCTCGTCGGCGGCGGAAGAAGTGACTTGCAAGTGGTTGTTGCCCAAGTTTTCGGTAGCAGTCACCTGAGGAGCAGCAGAAGTAGATTCGGGCTTGACCTCTTGGTTACCTCCACCATTGTTGGTGTTTTCACCAGCGCCACGAGGACCTCCAATCTTGGCTCCACCGCTGGCCATGTTTCCATTGACGACACCCTCAATGTATCCACCAGAGTAAACGGCAACACCGGGAATCTCCCACTTGGTCAAGTCGGTGGTGTAAATGTCATTGTTCCACTCATAGTCGCCGTAGCTAAACATGCCGGGGAGACGACCAGTCAAGGTGGGGAGGTTGTTACCAGAACTGTGGAGGTTGATTTCGAAACCGGTGGGGTAGTGCTGGGGAGAAGCTCTGGTGCCTTCGACGGGGCCAGTGTTGTTGTGCAAAGCCCAAACAGCGTGTCGGACAAGGTAAGCACCAGAAGGCAAGTCGTGAGGCAAGTAAAAAGTGGCACGCCTGCCCTGTTCACGGGTCATGATTTCGGTAGGCCAGTCGTTCCTGTCGGCGTCGTAATTGTGTTGAGCAATAGCAAACCAATCGAGAGTGGTGGCATCAACCTTGCTACACGAGTTTCCAGGACACTTGGCCATGTGCTCGGCAATGGGCTGTGCAATGGGGCATTCGACGTGTCAGCTTGAGTCCATTGACATGATCGAGGGCATGCAACTCACACCAGGGTGACCTTGAGGCCAGTGTTCATCCCACTGCATCACGACTTCATCACCAGCATTGGCTTCGATGACACCGACGGGCGAAATGTCATCATAGTCCCAACAATCTTGCCATCCACCGGTAGCAATGGCATTGCTGAAAATGTCGGTGGGACCCAAGTCGAGCTGATCAGTCTTGCGCTGTGTACCATGCCAAGTGCGTTTGTCAGCTTGCATTCCAGCTCATCAACCACCATCATGACAAGACTCCTTTGAATACCTACGGTAAACTTTTGTTCGGGCTGGTTACCGTACACGGGGTCCTGCTTCTTGTAAGCAGCCGTGTAGTGGTCGTCCAAGTTCCAAGCAGAGTATTGCTTGCCACCGACTTGGACCCAGGCAAGTTGACCGTGGGCAGAGACGAGAGCAGGGGTAGCGAGCAAGAGGGAAACGGCGAGGGAAGAAAGCATCTTGTGTGTGTTTGTGTATGTCCTACTGTATTGAACGATTGTGGGTGGGATACGAGTTTGATCAACAAACTTGTCCGTTATAGAGAGAGTGTGTGTTGTCAAAGGTTAGCACCAGGCTTGGATGATATAGGGGTCAATGAGTTGTTGATGAGGAGAAGAGGGGTGTCAATGTCAAGGTGATGGTGATGATGAGTGGTTACAACAAGATGAAACACACAAACAAACCCATTTCCTTTTCCTCTTTTGTCTGTTTGTGTGTGTCGCTGCCTTTGGATCTCGCTGCCTCTTTGTTCAAACGCGTTTCACTCGTTCCACGCGCAGATACCTCCACTCTCCTCCTCCCCACCGCGCGTCGTCGCGTCGTCGCGTTCCCGCCAGTTTCCGCCGCTGTGCTATGTTGTATGGCTGCTGGCAATCGACAGCGGAATGCGCGGCATGTGGCTGGCTGGCTGTTTCAAACTCCCCTATAACGGGCCTCGATTCACACGCACCCATTCACACAGGGGACGCGAAGGGAGACGAGTGCTTGTCATCATGAATGCTTGGCAGGCAGGCAGACGACTCGCTCGAATCGAGGCATCACAGCCATTCGTCCACTGTCCACTTTTGTCCATGACATGAACAGAGTGGCTGTATATATTACACTTGGATTGACCGTTGACCACCCATGATGATGCGATGATGCTGTCAAGCTTGACGCGATAGATGCGATATGTCGCTCAAAAGGTGACCAAGGCAGGTCGTGTGAGATGTGAGACATGCTGTGCTCTTTATGCGCCGTATACCCGGATGCTCTGTCACGCTTTCACATGGTGTATACACATACAGCATCCAGCTCTCCACACCAGGACGAAGCGACGCACACACACTCATATATATCATACTAGGTGCCAACAACATATACTTGCCCAACCAACTGCCGTCGTGACAATCTAGTCTGCGTTTCACTTGTTGGACACGAATGAAAATACACACAGTATCAACAGTCGCACACGGCAATGCACAATGCATGACGGTCATGCCTAGAATATCATTGATACAAAACAACACAAATGCTGCACATGCACCCTCACTCATCATCCTCGGGCCTCACCCGGCCATACTTTTCCTTGTCTTCTTCCCGTACTTTATCTCCAAACCCAAACCTCGCACCGTACCCTCCCTTTTTCCCACGTTCGCTTCCGTTTTCACCAAATTTAGCTGCCCATTGGCGTAATTGCTCCATCATGTCTCCTTCCTAGAATGATCAACCACATTCACTCGTTAGTATACGACGTTGGCATTTTGTATATAAAAAATGGTACCTACTGCCGAGCTAGGGGTAATGGTTTTCAATGCACCATCAAAATGTCGCTTGTAGAGGACTCGGGTGGGCAACGTTGGTTTTGCACCCCGGCTCGCGGCAGACGTCGTGTCCTTGGTCGATTCGGTAGACGTTGCTCGACCATCACCACCACTACCACCACGGGTCGACACGGCATGGTCCTTTTGCATCGGTTCTCGAAGAGAATGCTCGTGATTGACAGCCGACGAATGATGCCCTCCAGCCAAATGCAATGCCAGACCGGACGGCCTCTGCTGCATATGACGACCTGGTGGTGATGGTGATTGTCGCATCATGGATACCGTGTCTTGTGGACTTGAAGAGACTGAATCGGCGGCAGCAGTCGATGTTTCCACCCGCTTGACCGCCTCTTGTTGTTTCGCATCCTCGTGCTCTCTATGCCTCAAGACTTGTTTGGAAGACGGTGAAGAGCCTCCGGCAGCACTAGAACTAGATTCCCCGCGATCCTCTTGATGATTCTTGGTAGCAGCAGCAGCCTTTTCTCGTGTCTTCCAAGGTGGTGGCGTGAGTTCCTTGATAGCATCCATGGCGGCCGTCACACACAAGTGCCTCAAATCTGACCCCGAATACGCTTCCGTCTCTTTGGCCAGTTGCTTCAAATCAACATCCTCACCTAGCTTCTCCCCCTTGAGTAAAATGCCGAGGATCGCTTCCCGGTTCTCAGCCGTCGGCAAGTCTACCAAGACTCTCCGTGGCAATCGTCTCAACACGGCCTCATCCATGTCAAACGGCCTATTCGTGGCGGCTACCACACTAACCCGTGTGTCCGTATTGTCCTTGGCCGATGTCAGCCCGTCCATTTCTTGCATAAACTCGGTCAGCGTGGATTGATGGGCAGCAGACTTGGACATGGACGATCCTCGGGATGACAAGAGACTTTCGGCCTCGTCGATAAACACAATCGAAGGTGACAGCTTCCGTGCAAGGCTAAAGAGCGCCTTGACTTTGGCTTCCGATTGCCCCACGTACATGTCGTTGATGTCGCCAGGCGTCACGGCAATCATTCGCGATCCACTCTCATTCGCGAGCGCTCTCGAAAGGTGCGTTTTCCCTGTACCAGGAGGTCCATACAGTAGCACACCTTGGGACGATTGTTGTCCCAAAATACCGGTCGTAAAAGCTTCGGGGTAGAGCAAGGGAAGGGAAATAGCCGTTCGAACGGTATCCTTAATCTTTTCATCCAACGCTACATCATCAAAACTCGTCTTGTTGACGGCCGCTGGATCGACAATGCACCCGAGCAACGCCCGTTCATGCTGATCAAGCGACTGATCCGCCTTGACTTGTTGAACAATCGGGTCAATATGACTGGCTGCAGCTTCCGACGAGGTGGGGGACGATGAGCCGCTTCTCCGGCGAGGATGAATGTGGGCCGCTTGTACCACCTGGGATGCCCACTGACTCTTGTAGTCGACCAAGCGTTTTTCCGCAGCTTCTTCCTCGGCAGAAGCAGCAGCCAAGTCTGTCCATTTGATCACCATTTTCTCGTCGTCAGCCTTGACACCGCCGCCGCCAAGGACCGAGCTTGCCCCTTGCTGTTCCCAAGAGCGTTGCAGAATATGACCCGCTGCGAGAGATACCAAGTGCTGCATCGTCGTCCAAGGCCAAACATTTTGAGCAAACGAGTTTCTCAGATTTTGAATTTCATCCATGACGTCTTGAGCAATGATCAAGTTGTCGTCATTTAGCTCCTCCGCAATGGAGTCTACGGTGAATCGGAACCCTCGAAGCTTGGCTGCCCGTTTGAGCAAAAAAGTATTAATGTCCAATCGTAGTTGTTGTCGTTCGGCTTGTAAAGCAAGTGAATCGGGTTCGCCGGGGATCGTACCGACAAGTGTCGAGATGCGGACGCCAGGAGGAACCTCCTTTTCGCTATGAGAATTAAGTTCGGAGCGATCAAGCAAGTCCTCTGGGCCATGCACTTGGAAAGCAGGAGGAAGCAGTTCTCTCATCGATCTGGAATGGTTATCCGAGTTGTCAGCACACACACAAGATTCCAATCATCTAACAACCAGTGCTCACTTTTCATCACCCAGTTGAAACGCATTCATTCTAGCATTCCAGGCGTTGAGTCGAGCCATCGAATCCTCCTCGTGCGTCCCTCTCCACAACTTGGTGTCAACGTCTTTCGACCCTGAGCTTACCACCATGATGCCTCCGAGCTGACCAGCCAGGCTAGATGTCAACTTTTCAAACAAGGCTCGTGGCATGCCGTTGGGGGGCCGGATAGCAACCTGTTGAGTCATACTTGATTCCGAAGATGAATTGGCATGAGGATTGGCTAGCTGTTCTGCCGTTTCCTCGGACATCGGATGGATGATAGATGGGGTGCAAGAAAATACGCATATTGTTGGTTGAAAGTTTGATGGGTCAAGCTCTTCATTCAAGGCTCGAATCTTGTCGAGTTCAATCTGGAATGATGACCAAAACCGGTGGAGAAACTTTGACATGGGCACAGCATTCTCGATCAAGAGAACGCGAGGTTTCTTTTGTTCGCCACGGGCCGCCAATCCAAGTCTACAGATTGACGCAATGAGATGGTGTTCAGTTTGTAGATTGCGGTTATAAAGCATGCCATAAGCATCGTCGTCGTTTTTCGGCACACGTCCATCAACGTCTTCAGGGTCAGCTGATTCATCTTCTCCCTCTTGGATCATCTCTGAGGCCCATTCAGCTGCTGCTGATTGAGAATCGCTATCCTTGACGTGGCCTTGAGGATCCTTGAGGAAAAGTGGACTCTTGCTATCATCTGCAAAATTCAAGTGTTTCCCAAAGTCTCCATATTCTCCGAATCCAAACGTTCGAACGGCATCGACTCGTATGACATCGGCATCAATCAATCCCGCGGCGTCGAGAACGGTTTGACGAACAATGTGCTCAGAGCCTTCGAGAGGACAAGTCACACCGATAATTCTCTTGTCAAGCTCGCCTTGGCGGCTGTTTGGCAGTTCAATAAACGATTCTCTTTCCATTTCAATAGATAATTCTCTGTCCATATGGCCCCGTAGGCCGCGCGGTAGAGTAGGTATTCTGAGCCTCCGAGGTTCCCTCGAACGAGCTTCCGGTGCCGACCGAGCGTCCAACGAGGCGAGCATGAATTGATTGGCCAATTGTTTCACCCAATAGGAAGGGTCCGTCGGCCTAGCCGGTGAAGAAAAGTACTTGTCTTTGTATGCTGGTGGGAGACTTGATTTGAAACGACTAGATTCACCCTGTTTCTTCCTAGTCTTGCGTCCATTCGCATCCTTGCCGGAATGTTCATCCAGTTGGTCCAGAAACGACACTCCTTCGTGCCATTGCGAATGACTTGTGCTATGCAGACTTTTCAGAAATGTAACCCCACGTCGACCGCTACCGCCACCATCGAGTCGGCGAATCCGACTGGGTATCCGCAAATGATTAGCATAGAGATTGAACGTTAGGTTCCTCGGAATAGGCCTGCTGCCTGAGCAAATGTGCCTTGAAAGCATCCGAGGAATATTCAATGATGGCTCCGAGCACTCTTGTCGTGCCAGATAATGTGGGATAGGAGCTGTTGGTGAGAAATGTGCTTGCTGCCACACACCATAGCCCAGAGTACAAGTCAGATATTCAGACAAAGATGGACAACTACTCGCTCGCTCGCTCATCGATCGCGCGTCGACTCGAGCACGTAATAACCCCCATTCAACGGGCATGTTTCTGCCTAGGCTCAGACGATTTAAGGCGCCTCTCCTCGTTCGTCGCTCCCACCAGTAGTAGTCCAAGCATTGCCTAGGTCGGTGGGATAGACGGGCCAGACGTTTGTAGCTTTCAACCTGACCAAAATCGAAACCTCGAACTGCTCCAGCCATGTTCGCCCCCATCGTTCGAAGATCAGTATTGGCGTCGTCATCCCGACCTAGGGCAATGGCGTATGCCGCCCGGTTCAACTCGACCAAGCGAACGGAAGATCAGCAGATTGTGACTCCAGATGCAGCAGCCATTGAAGCCCACAAGAACAGTGGACTGACCACTAGTCATCCCAGCCCCGAAATTATCACTGCCGACTCCGTTTCAGATGCTCCTTGTGAGTCACAGGGGTGGTTACAACGAATGCCTTGTTTTGGAGCCGAGTGCTGATTTTGTCGACTCTTTTTGGCCAAACCCTTTGGCAGACGCTCTTCATGCACGAACGGTCCGTATCTACAAGCCCACCAAGAACACCATGCAGAGTGGTCACTTTGGATACAACCAGTGGAAGATTGATTGGGATGTCTTGCAAGGATCCGGCCGATGGGAGAACGACTTGATGGGATGGGGAAGCTCGTGAGCATGGAGATTCTTTTTGTTCGGACGACCGGGTCAGTTTTGACAGATGCCTTTGCTGTCTCTATACAGCGCCGATTACATGCAAGGTACGGCCATGTCGTTCAAGACCAAGGAGGATGCCATCCATTTCGCCGAAAAGCAAGGCTGGGATTACCAGGTTGAGAAGCCCCAGGTGGCACGCATCCCACCCAAGAGCTATGGTAAGCCACGCCCAGGTCGTTGTTCACCGTTCGACTATACTAATGTCTGTACCTTGCGACACTATTTCTTACAGCCGAGAACTTTGTACACAGTGAGTCGTTGACCATGGCATCTGACGGTGATTCAATGTCGTTGACAAGTTGCATGTCTCTACAACAGTCCCCGGCAAGCTCCGACGATTCCAAACCAAGTAGATGCAGCCAAGCATTGCTCACAAGACGCCACAGAACGCATCACCTCCGTCTTTGAAAAGGTTGAAGGAGTGGTGTTTGACTTGTAATATGATTTTTTTTCTAATCAATGGCTACCCGTTAGATGTCCCTCGGCAGATGCCTTTGCGTGGACCTGATTTTGGTCTTGAACACTTGACTTGCAGCGCGATTTGGCAGATTCCTTTTTGCGCACTTTCAACACCATTCACGTTCACTTGGCGTTTTGAAAAAATACAGTGCTCAATCGCGGTATGCATGGGATACAAACAAGCTGGACAAGACCAGGCAAGATAATCAGACTCGACGCTTGGTCTCCATTTCTTTACTCGGCGGTCTTGCCAGCTCCTGACCCGGTCGAGCCTACAATGGCTTCATAAGCTTGATTGGCCATTTCTGTCGCCACCAGAAACAACTCGTACTGTCAATTCCATCATTAAAGCGACAATATGAACGAGTCTACTCACTACCAGCATCGCTAACCAAGTCCTGAGCAGTCTTGCCCGGCTGTGAATCCGCCAGCGAATCCAGCACGCTCGTCAGCTTGTCCTCTGCTTGACCTGTTAAATCTGAGGAAGCTTTTGCCTGGGAAGAAGAAGAACCCGTAGCTTGACTCGTCGGTGTCCCAGATACAGACGGCTCAGGGTTCAACGGGGCAAGCTTGCTGGACTCTATGGTCGAGTCCTTGCCAATCACGCTTTCCTTGAGCTTGATTTCTTGCCCTTGCACTCCACCGTCAAGACCGGCTGATGCGCCGGTGGGAGTCGGGCTCATGCTCGTCCCTTGAGGTGCTCCCCATTGAGGCTGTACTCGAGCACACACACGACGGAGTGAACGAGGTGCAAAGACGTCAAGAAGAGTGGTACGTCAGTGAATGACGTACGACATGGTTATTCGATTGTTGCTTGTTGATATCATACTCACGCTAATTCCATCTTGAACCGACATGTTGATGGTTTTTGAGTTTTGAGTTTAGGCTGGCTGGAAAGCAATTATGGGTTTCGACTTGAAAGATCGAGAATGAAATGAAGAAGCAATCGATCAAACAGGTGCAAGAATTTTCTGAGCTTTCTGCTGTACTGGTCACTGCTCAAGCTCGTTTGTCCATCTTCAACATGCTCTAGCGAGCTTCTACGACGTCATGTCGACTGTAAGAGTGGCGACGCGCTAGTAAAGGCGTGAAGCGATATGCATGTTCGGATGCAAGCCCGTTGATACCACGAGCTGAGGATAGATCGCCTTGGAATTTCGATATGACGAGTCTATGATTTCAGAAAGAGAGAGCGAGTAGATACCGCCAACTTGGTCTCGAGCATTGCACGCATTGTTCAGCCATCACCATCATCGTGGTCGCCGCAAGCATGTCAGAGAGTCTCGATGGCTTTATCGCAGGGCAGTTTACACAACTCAAGTTGGATGTACCAGCAGATGATGTGAGCGGTGAATGAAGCGTCTTTTCGATACATACGCTCATACGTTGTGTTGAATGCTCATGAGCTTGTCCCCCCCCCTCACAACTAGGTCGAGTATATTGCTCGTTTGATCGAGGAAGATGAGATGGAGGACGATGACAAGGTTGAAGGTGTAAAGGGAATGCTCGAAATGCACTTGACTGTGTGTGCGATTCAGTTTTTCATATCGCGATCTTGTTTGATCTTGACGTTCATTGTTCACGGCAGGACGGAGAAGCTCCGGAAGACCTCGAAGAGACAATAAAGCAATCCATCCAGCACTGGAGACGACGGAAAGAAGAAGCAGATGCTGAAAGAGAGGCTGCAGGACCAGCGGACCCGGTCAAGGATGGAGAAGGGAGCGAGTCGGATAGTGATGACGAGGACGGTGCCCGTGAGTCGAACCCAAGCCTGTGCTGGTTGGAATCCGCTGGTCAGCTCATCCGAGGATTTCTCGCATTCTACCCACAGCCAAAACCAAAAAGGGCAAAGAACAAGCTGCTCTCATCGCTTCTTTAACCCCCGAAGAACTCGCTGCAGCTCAACGAAGAGCACTGTTGGCTCAGTACGGTTACGTCGATGACGACCAGGTCGAAGATGAGACGGGCGGTGCTCGAGGTTCAACGCTGAGAAAACGAGAAGAAGAAAAGGTGGCGCAGGATCGTAGGAATCTGATTGATGCGGCGATTCGAGCAGAGACGAGGCGTAAGAAAAAGTCAAAGCGGGCGAAAGAAGAGGGTACGTTGGGAATGGGCGATTGCGAGGATTCGCTCGACTTGAACCCCAAGCTGAAATGGTGTCATGTTCCTTTTTGAAAATCTAGTCGACTTGATGGCTCCCAACTTGAACAAGGAAAAGGTCCAAGTCAAGGCTCAGATGCTTCGAGACGCTGCTCGGAATGAAGCTGCATCAGTGCGGGCAAGGGACAAGGCTGCTTTGGACAAGCAACGGTGAGTTTGTCCCTGTGACTCGTTTGTTTACCCTGTCCTCTCGCCTCTCCTCGGTCTCGTTCGGGCGTTTTTTTGGGTTTGTCAAAACGGACGTTGGCGCCCCAGATGGTGCCATGTTGTTGTTATTGTTATTTTGCTTCGCACGAGGGAGTAGGTGTGCTGATTCGGGGAAATGAATTCCATGCTGTCATGTTTTTCTTAGCGCGGACCAAGCCAAGGCAAAAGCAGATAAACAGAAAAAGGCTCAAAAGCAAGAAAGAAGGGCTTGAACAAAGATGGCCGTCGTTCCTGGCCAAGATGACTTGGAATCGTCGACTTTGTTTGTTCAGGGCGAAAAGCGGACAAGATCACTATCGAGCCAAGACGACGACTTGCACGTTTGTCTGTTCAACGCCGTACAAGGTGCGAATGCATGGATAGTTGTACTTGTAGCCTAGAAACTCGGAAGACCCGAGCTAGCTGCTTAGCTCACTCGATCACGCTAGTCTCTTTTTATTGACATGCATCGAGTGGCGGGACTGGTTTTGGCGTTTCATGATGCTCAAGTCACAGACAAGGATTCAAACGTTGGCACACAATGCATTCACAGAATGACAGGTCAAAAATGTTCTTGGGATATGTGGATTATCCTTTTTGGTGCAGTGATCATTTCGAATAACCTTGTCGTCGTGCCATGGTCACGTAAACCTGTTGATTCATCCATCCCCAGCGGATGCGTGAATGCCGCCCCGTGGAGCCCATAGTCAAGAGTGTCTTGGGTCCAGCTGAATCAACAGTCCCCGGGCCGTCCACTACTCGTTGGCTCGTTGGCCCCTCACATTCATCACATTTCGATGTGGGGATACTTTGTACTCTTTGACGCGCTTGATGAATTGATGACCGCGGCGGCGGCGGCTGTCGACAGAGTCACGCAAGGTCCAAGATGGCCGAGTCAGTCACACATTCCACACCAAGATGGGAGAAATGGATGTCCATGTGCGGTATGGCAGGGACTACGTTAGTCGGTGGGTATGGAGGATGAGTAACCATGAAGAGATAACAAGTGTGTGTGTGTGTGTAACCGTCGACTTGGCCGAGGAAAGAAAACCATGCGTTGGGACGGCGAGACCCATATGGGTTATCGTGTTATCAACCTTGGATAGATGAAAAGCTTGTGCTGGAAACGATAACAGCGCCGTCCAGGTCCATGCGTTTCATGAGACAATGGCGTGATTCTCATTTGAACCACTACAAGCTACTACGACTAGGTTTTTATCTCGGTGTGGCCCCATTTCTTCCATCGGTGGCATCTACCGACGGATCCATTGAACAACATTGGCGGCCGACGTAGAAAGGCAACGATCGTGGGAGAGATCAGTCAGGAAAGAAGAAGAGGTGGGAAAATCGGGATAACTTTCCCAGATGAACGAGGGTGACCAAGGTGGACATACATGGGATGATTTGGAATTCGTCTTGTCTGGACTTGCTTGTCCGCATGAATCATGCTAAACTCGAATGGATGAGGCAGCTCCGAACGCCCCGAGCGAGGGTGAAAAAGTGTGTTTACTCAAACTTCCATTTAGCGCTTGCGGGGGAATCCAGCCCGAACTGAAACGCACGGAAAGGACGTCGCGCGACAAGACAAATAAACGCAAACGTCGCCTGTAGGTGATGAGCGAGTATGGGCGACGCCATTTTTTTTGGACATAGAGCGGAAACCCAAACGTCCGCCCAAAGCGTACGAAAGCGACTGTACACACACACACATACCACATGTTGGCATGGGAAAACAGACATGTGGCATTCAGATCTTGAGCGCCATCAGGTCAAAAGGTTCATTCAAGACCGACGTGATGCAACTTGATGTCCCCCATGTTCAACGAGGGTATCGCGCGACATGAATTTGAGTCAGGATTTTGGTGTATGAGTGATGGATTGTTTGATAACGAAAAGAGACGCGCTAAGATATGACGATATGATATTTGGCTGGGCCATTGGAATTCATTCAGCTGGTCATTCATTTCTCGTTTTAGCGATGGGACCTGATCGCCGAGCCAAAAGCTGCTCCACTGCCAACTAGACTGAGCGTCATAACCTGAAAAAAAAAGTCGAGAGTTGCCGCCGGTGTAAAGCCAGCAGGGAGCAAAGAGAGAGCCCCAGGTCGTGAACACGCGCACCTCCAGCATCATCCACAGGTACACAAACACCACCACCACACACCACAGGCTCATATCGAATTCAAACTGACCGAGGCGGCCTACCACGCGATTGGAGCATCGGAGATCGGATAGAGAGAGGTCGTAAAAGGCGTCGTCTTGCCTCTCTCGTCCTGGTGACACCACCACCCAGCATCTCATTCGGGCAATACGACAGTGGCAGAAAAAACCGCTGCAGAGTGGTCCACCGCTGGGATGAGTGAATGACGCGTGGGCTGTTTTTGGCAGCCGACCGAACAAATTAGTCCCGAACCGGCGAATTATAACCGACGTCACCAGTTCTAGTCATTCATGGCCGGTTGCGTAGGTTTTCCTTACAGTTTTGCGGCAGCAGGTCCTCGTCGTGGTCGCATGTCTGGCTGAAAAAACGAGCTTCATTTTTAATTTGGAGGCCATTCAGCGCTATTTCCCCACACCCTTCCCCCAGAGCACCTGGCTCTGGAGAGGAGGAGGAGGAGGACTTGGCAAAATCACTCCATCGCTACGGCCGCTCGTTGCCCCCTCTCCTAGCTCGAGCTGGAGAACCACACTCCGCCGTCATCGTGTGGTGGAGTGGCTGAACTTCCGTCCCTGGTCCTTGTTGCACTGTGGTCCAGTTTTTTTCACGTTCAAAACAACTCACCTGGGCCCTTGTATATAAACGTCGGTGGTTGGGTGCTCGTGTCCCCTTTGAACTTGTATTGGTTGGTGTCTCCTTGTTTTTCAACCGGTGTCTTTCAGTAGAACATCGTCCTCAAGAGAAAAAAGTACAAACGATTTCGTCACGTTTGTTTACAACACACACACTTACTTTTATCGACAACTCAAAGCAACAGCATGTCTGCCCCTGCAGGAGCTCAGCCCCAAGTGGCTCACGGGGACCCACCCGTCACAGCATCCAACCCGCCTGGAGCTGATTATGGTATCAACGTTAGTGAACCCAAGCACAACCAGGATCTTATCGACCCCGTCGAGAAGAACAACCCTGCGACTCTTCAACCCGACCAAGAGTACCACGGTACCGGACAGCCACCAAAGTACATGGGTCTTTGCGGTGACAGCTTGATCTGGACCATTACCTTTTTCGCCACCATGGGTTTCTCAGTGAGTCTCGCATTCTCCAGTCTGGTGCTCCGCGAGACTGTGTGCATGTGTGTTACGTACG
This sequence comes from Filobasidium uniguttulatum, assembly GCA_039545395.1. Classification (NCBI taxonomy): domain Eukaryota; kingdom Fungi; phylum Basidiomycota; class Tremellomycetes; order Filobasidiales; family Filobasidiaceae; genus Filobasidium; species Filobasidium uniguttulatum. The sequence continues at coordinate 43,164 of BCJK01000008.1, read as the reverse complement.
CTTGACTTACGTTGCCTCTTCTTTGCGCGCCTTTTAGCTTTTCGGTTATGACCAAGGTCTCATGAGTGGTATTATTTCATCTGCCCAATTCAACCGAGAGTTCCCCATGACTCGAAAGTTGAGCACGACCGACACTTTCCATGGTACTATTCAGGGAACGGTGACTGGTGAGTTTCTTGTCAGACACGTACCTGATACCGCGTGGCGCTAATTGACTCTTTTTGTCCAACAGCTGTTTACGAAGTCGGTGCCTTCTTTGGTGCTGTCGCTACCTTTTTCATTGGTGACCGACTTGGACGACTCAAGATGATCTTTATTGGAGCAGTGCTCATGATTATCGGTACCATCATTTCTACCACATCATTTGGTCAACAAAACCCCGTCTGTTGGTGTGTCGAGGACCCCAGCTGTCCGTTTGACGTGACATCATGTGACTCTGAATACCACTGGGGTTTCGGACAATTCATCATCTCCCGTGTCGTCTCCGGTATCGGTACAGGTATGCTTACCGCCACCATCCCCAGTTGGATGGCCGAATGTTCCAAGGCCCACAACCGTGGTTTCTTGATTTGTATCGAAGCCTCTACCGTCGCTGTGGGTACCATGATTGCTTACTGGGTCAACTATGGATGCTCCAAGGTCGACTACCCAGAAGTCTCTCTTACCCCCAAGGAGGATTTCCCCGGTAACCCCTCGATCGACCCTTCCTTTTCATGGCGATTCCCCATTGCTCTCCAATCCTTGTTCGCCCTCCTCGTCATTTGGGGTGTCTTTGTCATGCCTCAGTCGCCTCGATGGTTGCTCTCCCACGGATACGACGAAGAAGGTCTCAAGGTCGTTGCTGCTCTCGCCGGTGTCCCCATTGACCACCCCGCTGCTCTCGAGCAAAGGCGAATGATTCTCGAGTCCGTCAATGCTTCATTGATGCAAAAGACTTCCATGAAGGATCTGCTCCAGGGAGGAAAGAAGCAAAACTTGCGACGAATGATTATCGGTGCCTCTACTCAAGTCCACCAGCAACTCGGAGGATGTAACGCTGTCATTTACTACGCCACCATTCTTTTCGAAGACCAAATCTCTCTCGACCGTGAACTCTCCTTGATTCTCGGAGGTGTCTTGTCCGTCGTCTACGCTCTCTTTGCCCTCACTTCATTCTTGACTGTCGAGCGAGTCGGACGACGACCCCTTTTCCTCATCGGTACCGCTGGACAAGCCGTTGCCATGTACATCACCTGGGCTTGTCTTTTGGCCGCTCAATACCAAGACACTGATGACCAACGAGCTCAAGTCGCCAAGGGAGGTGCTTTCGGTCTCTACTTTTTCATTGCATTCTTTGGTGCCACCCTCTTGCCCTTGCCTTGGTTGTACCCCGCCGAGCTCAACGCCCAAGCCGTCCGAACGCAAGCCAACGCCGTCTCCACCATGTGCAACTGGTTGTTCAACTTTTTGGTCGTTCAAGTTTTGCCTACCATGACTACTTCCATCAACTCGTGGACCTTCTTCCTTTTCGCTATTGAAAACACAATCGCTTTCCCTCTCATTTGGATCTTCTACCCCGAGACCACTCAACGATCATTGACCGACATTGACTTGATCTTTGCTCGTGCTCACTTGCAAAACCGAAGGCCTACGCTTGTTGCCGAGGAAATGCCTCCTCTTACTGCCAACCAGCAACAAGCCATGTTGGACAAGTACGACATCAACGGACCCGAGGACGAGGAGCACGGAGGTATCGGTCGAGACAATGTCGACCTCACCATCCCCGAGGACCGACCCCCTGTTACCGACGAGAAGCACGTCCACTCTGCCAACAGCACTCGAGTTCCATCAGAGCAAGAGAGCCCAAGACACTAGGATGTGTGTGGTTTGGGAGGTCAAAAGAAATCATTTATATAACTAGTCATTGTCAGGATAAAGGCCTACACCGACTGCGCCTTAATCGATATCAATAGTGTGCGCACTGTATTACTACCCCGTTTTATACACCCAGTAGGCCCCTTGCTTGGGCTGGTGTTCAATGAGATGACATTTGCATTTCAAATTCGAGTTGTTTCGTTTTGTCCAGTCGTGTTGTGGTCAATGTTCATGAGATGGTCTCACGAGTCTGTACCTTTGTCGACTTGTAAACCAAAGCGACCGAATGCGCGCTGTCAAGGCGGAACCGGCGATGGAGCGGAAGCAAACCTGGCCATATCTCCTTCGGCTCCGACCGCCCCACTTGACCCTCCACCATTGACAATGTGCTCAAATACTCTGTATGCATGGACATGTGAACTATGATGACCAAGTAAAGCTCATCTCAGCTGAGCCCAACCCAGTTTGATCCAGGACAATCCATCCACCATGAAAGCAGGACGAACAGATATGCACCTTTTTGAACATATACGCCCCGGCCATTAGCCCCTATTATGAATACAATCCATTCAATCTCAATGCCACGCCGGAGGACATGGAAAGTCTCCATACTTTGCAACGGCCCGCTCGGTATACGGCGACTCTGATCTTGAATGGCTTTCATGGCCTCCTATACACCACTGGCACTGCACATGTCGATTCGGAGAAGAGCGTTTTTCAATGTTGACACTTTTATCGAGGGGAGAATCGAAAGATGCTTGCTCGACACTCACCTGCTCGGAATACTCGTCATGGTCGTAAATCATTGAACGTCTTTCCCTGCTCACTGCACGCCCCGACGTCAAAAGGCATGCGTGTGCTCCATCTGGTCCAGCATCCTGATCATTCCCGGTCTCGCAGCGGGGATAGGGGTCATGGGCCCACATTGGGTCGGATTCACTCCGGGTTTGAAGATGTTTCGGAAACGACATGGTAGAAGAAACATCAGAATGACGGTCATAGCTGGAAGACGAACATCTCGCTCTCTGTAATGGAGGCCGTCTGGATCCGTATTCGGGATGGATGCTTGGAGACCGACCGTTTTTGGATATCGACAGGTGTGGCTGCGAGGCATGAGAACCAATCAACGGCCTGGGACGTATGGTCTGGAACAGCATCGTAGTCCCCACATCACCCGGGCCACCACCGCCCGCAACACTGAATTCAGCCAGCGACCCGGGAGTGACGATCATGCCTTCCTTTTTCTTGGCCTCTTGCGCTTGGCTTGCAACAATAGGATCCATGTGTTGTCGGTGGAGCGACATGATGGATCGACTCAGGGTCGACATGTTGGACATGGCATTGTTGGCGTTGCACGGGAGAGCCGACGTTTTAGGTTTTCGTTGTGTGATTGGAGTCCCTTGGTTTTGGACGTGGAGGGGGAAAGACGGGTACAGCGGACGCGGGAACATTGTCTTTTTTTTTGGTCGAAATGATCAAGAGTGGGTCGAGTGGGGTGAGGTGCTTTTTTTGCCTCGTTTTAGGGGGAGTCAGGTACTCATCAACGCTTGAATTTTGGCCTTTCAGACTTGATGATACGTTGGATGATAATTCCTCCCCTTTTCAACTGATCGAGGAAAAGAAAACCCGTGCCCCTTTGACTCGCCATTCGAGACTCCTTTGTGATGAATGATTTTCGTCCACGTTCGTCTCGATCCCATGGATGGTGAATGGTGACGCTGTTCTCGGTCTTACCGGGCAAGCTTTCCGTGAGTGTACATGTCGACATTCTCTCGCTGCAGGCTCGGCGTTGGTGTCAAGACGACTGAAATGATTTCATCTTGTCATGTGATATAAACAGATTATAACTAGAGGTCTACTAGGAGACTGTACCGCCACCACGACTATTTTGATTCTATCTCTTCTCGATGGTGCTCAAAGATGTTGCAACCGAAACCGCTTGATACCCAAAATGAAGAAGTCAAGGAAGAAGAGTCCTGGGCCATGACGAAAATCAAGACCAATACCGGAAGTAAGGAGACTTGTCACCCGCAGCGGCGCTGTCGTTTCGCAGATCAAGAAATGTTCAGTCAAAGCCTATAGTTTCTTCAACTCGGTCGATACACTCACAGATCAGCTTGGCTCCACTGTTGTTCAATCTGCTCCTTGGTCATTTGATCACGCTTCTTGTTACTGCGGTCGTATCCAACTTTCAAGATCACACAACACAAGGTTGCGACCGAGGCAGTCACGATCGACACGCTGTATCCTGTCATCCGAGAACAAGGCACAAATCTCGACTTGAGCATGACGTGACGGTTGATCAACGACCCTGCATCACCACTCACCAGTGTTGTACTTGGGAGCCTCGGTCGACAAGTAAATAAAAGACCCGGTCAAACCACCGAGACTTCCAAACGAGATTTGAGAACCGAGAGCCAAGTGCTTGTGGGGCTCGGGGAAATTGGACGCGGACCATGCGATGGATGGGGGAGTCGCAGAATAGGCACCAAAGACAATGAATCTGTTTCAACAGTCAATCAAGAGAAATTCGGGTCGGTCAAGAACAAAAGTGTCGACAAGCAAGAGGGACGTTACTTACACAAGACCGGTCATGGTGAGACCAATGAGATTAGGTCTGGCGCGTGCTGCCATGGTAAAGCTCAAGCCCAACAAACCCAACATGAATGGACCTGCGACGTGTTCGGCTCGCTTCCTTCTCTTGTCGCTAATGTGCGAGTTGAGGACGGTCCATAGACATGCTCCAAAGTAGATGGGAACGGGGATGAGGAAGGACTCGTAGGTGGAAAAGCTTAGGGATTTGACAATGACGGGGAGGGTAAAGGTGATGGAGTAGCCAAGAAGCGAATGGGAAAAGTAAATCAAGGCTTGAGGGTAAATGTGCCATCGCTTGACGACATGCTTGAGAAGGCTTGGCTTGTTGGATTCGTTTCGAGCGACAGTTTGGACCGGTTGTCCATCTTCGACACTATATCGTTGACGGAGGATGAGGTATTGCTGTTCTTCCGGGGTCAACCAACTGTGCTTGTCCTTGGGCAAACCGACGAGGAGAAGGGGACCCAAGAGTCCGCAACCAACGGTGATGACGCCTTCGATGAGAAAGATCCAGCGCCAACCTTCGATCCCGTATCGCCCGTTGAGTTTGGTGAGACCAAACGCGAGGATACCGGAAAAGGCACCAGCGAGGGAAGCCGAAGCGAAAAAGAGGGCGACACGACGGGCCAGTTCTGTGATGGACAAGCGTCAGGATGGATTGTGGACGTGGCATCGACAAGGGACATTTGACATACCTTCACGAGTATACCAAGTCGAAAGGACAAAGTTGGCGCCCGGCATGATTCCTAGTGTCACACCCACCGGTCAGATCAAGTTGACATTTTACAATGTGCAACCAAACGACTCACCTGATTCGCATAGACCGAGAAAGAGACGGAAGAGAATAAACCCGGCTGGGCTGGTAATCGAGGCGGCACTAGACATGACTGTGTGCGTGTGTTGTCATGGTGAGTTTTCCAAACATCTGACATGGACGTGGGAGAGACTTACCGATCCCACAAGTGACCACCATGAGCGTGATCCACCATCGCGCACCCATCATTTTGAGGAAAAACATCGAGGGAATCTCAAACAAGACGTATAACACAAAGAATGCGGCCAGACCTGTGGAGATGGACAGACATATCAGCCTCTTGACTCGCTACGGTCAGAGTATCACACGGCTCACCGGTATTGTACAGGGCATCGGACATGGGGATCGTCTGGAGCATCCCGGCGACTTTGGCGTTTCCGACATTACCACGGTCCAAAAAGGCCAATAGGTAAGCAACCGCAAGGGGAGGCAAGAGCCGCAACTAGTGTGTCACGCGCCACCCAAAAAGTTGTCTGTCTTTAGTGATACATGACATGAATGACATGCAGTATATTGCTCACATCAATTTTCATCAAGGTTTTTCTCCACTCTTGACTCCCATGGAAGCGGTTGTGCAACGTGAGAAACTGCTGGTACTCTTGACTCGATGTCGTGTCTACCAGCTCATTGACAATGCTTCCACCGCCCGTCATGGTCGAGCCGCCATCTTTTGAATGGGCAGCATGTTGCTCTTCCGTGGTTAATTTGGTGTCGCCGTGACCCTCGTTGAGTGGCTCCATGTGGCGAGTATTGTCAAATGAAGAATCTGCCGCAGAGACAGGCGCTTGTTTTTCCTGAGCCATGGCGAGAGAGAGTGTGAGTGTATGTTGACAAGTGTAGACGGCTGAAAATGGTGAGATGGTGCGGAATTCTAGGCCCTTTATACCTTGAAGATATTTGCATGACAGGTGGGGGCGGCAGAGGGTCTGGTCCATTTACAAGTGCCTGATCTCTCTCAAGAGTCACCTGGCAAAGGATCCACAGTGATGAGATGGCAAGGTGTCTAGAGGTGTGGATGACTAGGGTAAGCGACGGTAGTGCGGCCCGTCCAGGATTCCCCGTCAGTGCGAGCAGTGGTTTTAGTGGCTACAACAGGTATCCATTCAGTGGCTTTTCATAAGGGGCTTGGCCGCTCTCTCTCTCTCTCTCTCTCTCTCTCTCTCTCTCTTGGCCTCTTGCTCCGACGGTCAAGAGACTGTCCGTGGTGTTGAATGACCCGGAAAGTCACGCTCATCCTGCCTTGCTCACACGACTGTACTCACACTCTACACTGAAAAAAAATGCCCCAAACGCACTGACCATTGGGCCATCACGCAGCACGCCTCGCACGCCCCTTTTCTCTCGAAGATCCGGCTAGTCTGATACTATGAGCGCGCCCTGTTTCAAGCCAAATGGTGGCGGCGCAGATGATATGCAATGGTCATCCTTCAGTGTGGAGGGTGGAGAGTGAACAGTCTAACTCGAGGTGAACATGCTGGACTAGCAGCTAGGGATGTTACGAGGATGTTATGTCAAGGGCATGTTCACTGGCTGGTTGCAAGTCGCTGCAAGTCGCTGATGATCCTTGGGTGCACGGGTGATTCCGTTGTGTATCTGCGATTCACGTTTTTTTAGAGTGCAGTCGAGGCCATTTCGACTCGATGTCCGGAATCACACTGCCTTCCTCTTGTCATCCATGAGCAGTGCTAGTTATTACAACATGGATGTCCACTGATTCATGGATGGTCTCCACGACCATGACATGAACATGCTATGAACAACGGTTCGACTTTTGCGTTTCAAATGGTCAATTAGCGCGCGCTTGCCATGTAATCCCATATGCACTCTCGATACAACAGCTCAACTCCTCGGCCTACGTTGAACCATGAACCTAGCAAAATAACTAGCCAGCGCTTCATTCGTCGTGGGCCCCAAATGACAAATCGTGCCCACATGTCCATCAGGTCGAAGCACCACGACGCCACCCGTCAGACTATCAATCCCGTAATTCTCATGACATTGCCTCAATGGGTCATAGTAGGCTCGACCAAGTGGAGCGCACCCACGGAGGATCTCGACGACTCCAATGTCTTCCCCTGCGATCAACGTCGTGAATTCATACGTCTTGCCAACCGAGCTGTTGTTGGTGGGGAAAGCAAGGGTCCATGCTTGTCCGCCATCCATGGCCATCCGGAACGCCTTGTAGTTTTGATAGGCTTGCGGTTTGTGGGGGCATCCGGCAAAGACGAGGATCCGGAACATGCCCTTGTTGGGGAGGATCGAGTAGAGGCGGACGCGTTCACCCGAGATCGGCCGGACGATTTCAGCATCGGGGCCTCGTTCACCCGGACGAATGGTCGAGAGGGTCCATCCTTGGGTCGGCACATTGATCAGGTTTTCCTGACCTGTGTGTGTGTAGATGTCAGCCATTTATGCAAAAAGCCAAACACGCGCGACACTGACAGTAAGCCACCCCTAGTCCCAACGTAAACGCCTTGTTTTCAGCATTATCACACCATTCAGTCAAGAGATCCTTGGGCGATTCCTGCCTCCCTTGATACTTGGGCGGATACCCTCCGTGCATCAAGGTCGTAATCGTGACATCATTATCAATCACTTGTTGCACTACGGCTCGACGTTCGTCGTGGTAGGTCGCGAGGAGATGAGGCGAGGCGAGGTTTTTCAAGACGAGCCCGAGTTTCCAGCCGAGGTTGATGGCGTCGTGGGAGCCCGTGTTGAGGCCTTGGGCTGATCCGCTCGAGTGAGTGTGGCACGAGTCTCTATAAGCGCAAAGATTAGTGGGTGTACTTTGCCAGTCTTGATGATCTCACTCACCCGGCTAGAAAAGTTCGACCCTTGATGAAATCCGCCGCGATACATTGTCCGATTCCCTGAAACAAGTATATACGCATGTCAGTGCTCGACCAAGATACACACGTACACAACCCGACACTCACATAAACGGTAAACCAATCGACCCGTTTGAAATCCAATTTAAACGGCTTACAAGCCTCTTGAGCTTCAATAATCAATGCTTCCTCCTTGAGCGTTCCCGTACCCCCATTCTCACCCCGTGGACCCATGGTCGCGACCGACTCGCCCAAGCCCCATTTTTGCTGGAGCTTGTCGGAAAAAATGTACCCGATTCGGGTCAGGTTGGCGTCGATGGGGCAAAATAGAATGAGGCCGTGGGTGGGGGACTGGATCGAGTTGAGTGAACGGGCGTTGGGCATGTCGGTCTCGATTTGAGCCTGTGTGAAATTTGTCAGTACATGGGCGTGTTCGAATACAAGAAACGTGCAAAAAACTCACGTCCATTCGAACCCACTTGGCACCGGTTCGATTCCCCTCGAATGGAATCCCACTCAATTTCCTCACCGTCGATTTCCCTCCGTCTGCTCCAATCACATACTTGGTCCTCACCGTCAAGAGCCTGTTACTCTTGAGGTTTCGTATTTGTAGGGTGACCGGATACTTGGGTTCTTCTCCACCACCACCACCACCCTCGACCAAGCTAATGTCCGTCATGGATTCGAGTTGGTGTGACGTGTACACCCGGGAATCATGCTCCTTGTCGAGCTTTTGCTCGAGAATCGTTTCCATGATACGTTGCCTCAGGTTGAATGAGAATCTAAACGCGGTTTCTCCGAATTTATCAAGACGGTGGCCAAACGACAATCCACCCGAAGCTAATTTGCCACTGTCGTGTGTTTGAAACTGTGTTGAGTCATGGAATAAAGAATATAGTACGACTCGGGCTTACTCTTTGAAATTGTAGCCGGTAGGTGCCATGACCCCGCCAGCCGCAAACATGTCGTCCATCAACTCGAGTTGGTCCCAGAGCTCGGTCGTTCGAGGCCACAGGGTACAAGCGCGTCCATAGACGGGCGCATGAGTCTTGTCCTCTCGGTCTATCCCATGTCATGTAGTTGTTTTTAAGCCGTGCAAGACACACAAAAGGTATAACAGCACACACTCACCAATGATGATATAATTGTGGCAGCCAAATCGAGAGAGTTGGTAAGCAATGAGTAGACCGACAGGGCCGGCTCCTACGATTACCACATCGGTCATTTTGGAGGATGCAGGCAGAGTAGAGTCTGGCACTTGATCACTTGAGAGTTGGGCGTCAAAAGGGGCAGAAGCACCGTCTGCACCTTGGTCCCATTTCGGAGAGGTATTAGAGTCGGGCGGCGGAGTGAGTTTTTCTTGGCTCAACTTTTTGGGTTCGTCAGACGATAATGATGATGCCATCATGTGGTGTGACAAGCGGAGGGATAGAAACGGGGTAAAAAGATTGATCGGTGAATTCACAGAGCCGGGTGGAATGGCTGATGATGAGGGTGAGCAGGGGATCAAGTGGTGTGTGACACTCCCGGGTTGAGACCAGAGTATTTATCCTGTTCATCTTCAACTAGACTCTTCATTCTGCCTCGTCTGACCGCTCGACAGTCTCCTTGTTCACCCACCATGCACACATTCACTGCGTAACGTCCCATACGTTTATTACGTCGTTATCCACCGTTTTGCATTATTGCCTGACGTTTTGCCACTCTTTTTGCCATTGGGACATGGTTGCTTGGGACAGTGCACAGACGGATCGACTTGATGACAATGATGCTCTGTGCGCGGCGCTGATGATCGTCTCTCTTTCTCTAGCCGGGGATAGGAAACACGCTGTGAAACGATATACGGAACGGACCGGTTGTTGTTGTTGTTGTACTGGTGCCCGGGAATCTCCAGCAAATCGAGTTACGTCGAGTATTCCTAGTTGTAGCTGCTGGTGGGTATGCTAGTCTGTATAGTGACAGGTTGACGTCGAGTCAGTTCAGAGTCACACACGAGTAATTGTCTTTGTAGTGGGCAATATTGAAGGCTGTTATCAATTCATGGTTTGATATATGATCATGGTCGTGTTCGACAAGTCCGTTTCATGTGGTCATCTCAAGAATTGCGAGTTGGTGGCCAAGAGGGTAGTTCGTTGGTTGTCTGGATCATGCGATCATGCGTGGCCGAGGTCAATCAATAAAAGTTTGAGAGATGTCTGAGCAAGAGCTTACAAGACATACAAGGGGATTTGGTTTAGTTGGTATAACACTCCATTAGCATCTTTCAAGGATCTTACCTTGGAGAGGTCAGCGGTTCGATTCCGCTAATCTCCATTCTTTTTGCTTTTCGCGGGCGTGTATGTACGCCTTGCGCGAAGTAATCAACAGTCGCATACGTCGCACGCATTGGAGTCTTGCTTTTTGCCCCTGCTCGAGAGATTACGAGAAGTGCCGGGGACAGTAGCCAGTGCCCCTAGCCCGCCATTGAGCCTCCGTACTGATCGCTCAATCCATTTGTTTATGCATGCTTTCACTCCACATCAATTACCTACAGTACATCTCTCTTGCAACACAAGTTATGGTACTAGCGGCTACATGTCTGTTTACTGGGGAAACGCCCCGGGCACGTTGACTCCCGCGTTGTCTGAATCATCTGCATTGCCATCTTCCTCATCTTCCAAAGCATCCACATCGTCCCTCACCTGATGAACCGCTTGAATCAATGCCTAGACAGACCCATAAGAGATTAGCATACATAAGCAAACACACACGACTAGAGCAACAATCAGGCACCCACATTCTGGACCAACTGGTGCTGCATCACCACATCGCCTTGCTGTGCAGCTCGTTCCGCTTCTTGATACTCGGTCGTCCTGATCAATGCATTAAAACTTGTTTGAAGAATCGTTTGAATCCGTTCCGGGTTGACATGAGGTAGGATATGCTGAACTGCATCAATCAGTCCATCGAACCCGCCAACACCACCTGCTCCGTGGTATGAAGAGGGTGATGATGTTGCGTCCTGAGACCGTAGACCGTGCCGGTAATACTCGTCGTAAAACGTTACACCGGTCGTCGGGGGTAACGGATCATAGGCGTGTCCCAACTTGGCCGCGATCGGAGGGGGGATCCAGCCCATGTAGGATTCACTAAGAAAGGCGTGTCGGACGAGCCACAGCGGGATACCTCCGGTCTCACGAGCCCATGCGGTGGGGATGGGCGATGATGAGGGGGTCAATCGAGTGATTCGGCCTGTTTCGAGCCCGTCAATGACGGAATGGCATTGGGTCGAGAACCATTCACCGAGTGCAGAGTCTTTCCAGAGTGGAGCGTTTCGAGCGGCGTAAAGGTGAGCGAGGAGGTGCATCGGTGTTTCCTCTTGTTCACTGTGGGACGTAAAAAGAAAACCATGAGTCGGGGACCAGTAAAAAAAGGTCAAAGTCGTGCGTGGACGAGTAATCACCTGTAGCCCACTTGCAACGTAAAGCGAGGGTTTTCTCGGACAGACTGAGCGAGGCTGAACCCGGCCTTGTCTGACAAGACGAGTACAACTTGGGGGAATGTGAGAATAGCTTGTCTCAGAGCCTTGTCAGACTTGTCGTGGTTCTGACAAATGCAAAAATGTACATCACACATGTTAGCATGATGGAATTTGAGAGAACAAGTGTGACTCGTACTCACTCCATCCTTTTCAGCGAGCCTTGCGATGAGGGCCTTGTTAAAAGCGATCCCAGGTAGATGCGTCACGTCCAGTACATTGCCAATCTCTTCAAGCCATGAATGTTGATTCGCTTTGACGGCGAGGAAATCGATCCAGAGGAGAGATCCGTGTGGGTCGCCCTATAAACACAAAATCAGGGCGGTTTTTTCATGGTCAGCGACGACCATTGTACCAGTCTGGTTCAGCTTTTGCCCACCTCGGGATCTAGGGACAGAAGCGCCTTGGCATAAGCAAACGCCGTCTGCCACAATCCCCTTCTCGCCAGGTGTCTGTGAATGACAGCGCGTCATTTAGTCGTCAGATGTTACTGCTGCTAAAGGCAATCCACAACAGGCAAGTCGAATACTCACGACACGAGCCGATGCAATGCCAAAAACAATGGTCGGTTCTCTACAAAATCAAAAGCCAGCCTAGATGTCCCATTCAGGCCGAATCCGGGTGCGAGGCAACGGTCATAGGCAAACAAGGCACGCTCGCAAAAGTCCGCGGCGGCTCCAATGTCTTGTTGAAAATCCGAGTGTCAGTCTGGGGCGGTCGATCGATCAAGCAATGGATACATGGAGACGTACCTCCTTGTTGATGATAAATGGCAGACATTTGGAGTAGTGTATCAACCTGCCAATTGTACACGGACAATAAAGCTTGCAACTCGTTTGGATCTGGGGCACAAAAAAAGTGAGATCTAGTTCACCAGCGTTTGCTGAAAAGACCCACCGTGACTTCGGACAGCACCCAAGAACTGCAAATGTACTTGTCTCCACGCGGCATCATGTTCAAACGTCCACCATCGCTCACCCTCCATGCCTTCGAGCCCCCGAGAATGACGACCACCATTCACGACGCCTCTCCGTCTCCGAATATCCAATGCTTCTTGAGGTGAAAGTTCTCTCATCGACATGCCTCCGAATCCAGATTGAATGGGCCAGGTGGGTTTGGGATGAGGCACAAGGACGGTCCGGATTTTGGCAATGTAGGATTGAAAGAGCTTTTGTTGGCGTGATTGCTTGGTTGATTGGTTTGACTGGGCAGAGGCAATCACTCGAGCGCCAAAGAATCGCTTCAGTTCAGCCTCGGAATCGAGTGCTTTCGGATCGACCGTGAGCAGGCTCTTGCGTTTAGCCGTCTCAGGATTCAGCTTTCGTTGAGGAGTGGACGAGGAGGATGCACCACCGGGTGTGGATGAAGGGTCTCCGTACTTTATGTTCAACGAAACGAGAGCTGCATCGATTTCGTCCATGTCGTTGTCTTGCTTGTTCTTTTTGCGAGATGTTGAAGCGGGCGTGCCAGTTCCAGATTCGATTTGAGGTGTGTCGGCGTTGCTCTTTTTCTTGTTTTTCTTCTTGTTCTTTTTCTTGGTGGTCTGGAAGACAATCCGATGAGGCGATGCTGGCAATGTTTTATGGTAGTCGGAGGCTTACCGTTGGGACAACAGGAACGTTCTCCGTGGCAGACTCTTCTGCTTCTTCCTCGTCTTGATCTTCATCGCCAGCCGTCAACTGCAGTGGCAACCACGTCAGCGGATGCAAGTCACTGATAAGATAGACAGACCTACTGCTGCAAATGCATTCAATGGCTTGTTGCTCTTGACAGGCTGAGGTGGACCAGTGGGTTCAGTCTCACTTTGAGACGCTTCATCTGTGTCACTTGTCACGGGAGCGACCGACTGCTCCTGGGCCCTTTTCAGCTCTGCAAGTTCCTCTGCCTCTCGTTGCTGCCTTTTATTCAGTCTTTTTGACATGGCGCTGCCTGGTGTTTCTTTGCCTTGTCCAACTCGTCTTTACTTTACAAGAATGAGAAAAAAAGGGTCAGTTCCAATATACGATGATGTCATGTTGGTTCTCCATTGCCCGCTCGGAAAAATCATCTCCTATTGTTACAAGGGTAAACAAGTAGATACTCGAGGATTGTCGGGTCATGGGTTTGTATCAAGTCAAGTCTAATCAAGTGGACAGACTCAACATGTCCATGGGGTGTGGGGGGACCCAGGGTCAAGTTGACTCTGCAATCACGTATGAAGAAATCCTCGATTGGAGTACACGGCCAAGCTCTGTCGTCAAGTGTACAATTGCAGATGTCTTTGAGCTGAGGTCGGCAAGAAGTCAAAGGGGTGGTGGTTCCCGTGAGTACAATCAAAGTCTCAGAGGGAACAAGGTTCAGGGTTGCAAAGTGTTGGACCTTTACCAGAGGAGTGGCATTCATCCGACCGACATTGATGATGTACCCTTTTGTTGACATTGTCAGGGGATGGCATCTTTTTTCTGCAAAATCATCCATGTAGGCTCGTCCAAGTCGTCGGCTGGGTCTCGGCCGTGTCCTTTGATTCTGTGAACAAGGAAGATTGGGATTCAGATGTCAAGATGACCTTGACTTGTATGTTCCAACGGTTTTGTTTACTTGGTGTGCTTGACGCTGACCACGTCCACATTGGCCACAGTGGACGATAGTCACGGTCAACATCACATCAACGTCATTCAGACTTTGCCAAACAAACCCCCGAAAACGGATGGGTCTGCCTACCGACTCGTTCCCAAATCGTCTGATGCACCCCTGAACAATCATCGGTACATTCCGCGAGCAGAACGGGAAAAGGAACGGCTCGAAATGCAACGCCAATTCCAACTCGGACTAATTGAACCCAAGAAACCCATCTTCCCTAGGATCAGGGTCGGAGATGTTGTACAAGTGACAGCCAGGGTCAATGAGTGGTCTCGAAGAAACCACATGGTCGTGAGGGAGTTGATTGCAACTTCACGGCTTGAAGATGGGAGCAAGGCGATCGAAATAGTAGATCCGGAACAAGAGATCATTCACTGGCAACACGTCCAACAATTGCACACCCAAGTCTATCCTAGAATCTTTCGAGTCCCAGCGTACGAGCCCATCAAGCCACTTGTTAAACCACGCCAGGAAGGTCGTGACGAAAGCCCTCATCCGTCGAGTCTATTCCCTTCTGAGGCAGACTATGTGGTTCGTCCGAGGAAGCGGGCCAGAGTAGAACAAGGGCCTCCGAGTGAAGCGAGCACCATGGCGACGAGCTCAATGCCGGGCTCTGAAGCAAGCCACGACCCAAGATCACGCAGGGAAACACTTTGTTCCGGCCCCAAACTGAGACATCCATTCAAGCTCGACCGCAAGCATCTTTCCGTACACACGTTTACGCGGTACATGACCTACTACATGGAACGCATGACCAACGAAGCATGGACGCCGTCATTATCTCACTCGTCGCACGATTCATCGATTGTCGATTATGATCATTCACTCTGGCTCGACTATTGCGCCAAATACCTCCCCGAGCTGACGTGGCCTCCCAAAACGATAGTGGATGCATTGGAGCGAAAACGAAGAGACATTGACATTGCTCTCGGCAGGAATCCTTTGGACAATGACTCTACTCCCAAAGCGAGCAGACTGTACTCTCATCCCAAACATGGTCCAGTAACCCCGTCCACACGACGAGACGAGAATGGGAGAATCAATCTGACAGAGCCGGTCAGTCAGAGATCGCTGTCAGGGGCATGTACCATGGACCACTTGATCCATGCCACTTTTCTACGCGACATTGGTGAACGAGTGCTAAAGCAAGAGTATCGTAAACGCAAAGAGGCCGAAAAAATCAATCTAATGGCGCTTACGACAATGTCCTCTTCTTCGTCGTCTCGCCGCAGGAACGGAAAACAAGATGCAGAAGCGCGAGCCGAAGCACGAAGATTCCAATTGGCCGAACGAGCAAGATTCAAAGCCAATAGACATAAAATGATGGCCAGACTATTTGAACAAGCACTCCGGTCCAAAATGTTGGACGAAGGCAGTATCGTCGAGGTTGAGCTGCTCAAAGAGGACGTAGAGGAACAAGCTCATGAGAGAGAGGTGAGACGGATGGAGAGGCAAAAGGTGCGGAAACGACAAGCAAAAGAGGAATCGACCTTGTGGACAGTCGGTGGAGGGACTACTGTGCTGAGCGACAAGACAAACGAGGACCATAATGATCAATCGACGATTGCATTCGATTCTCCGCCCATCGGTGCCTGTACCAAGGTCAACCTCGCCGAACGGCTATTTCCAAGACCCAGAGAATTCCCCGTGCCAGACTATGACGCCGAAGGATGTTGCTCCGACGGTTCTGAAGATGACACGCAGAGTCAGTCGGCAAATGACGATTGGCCGACGACACCTCGAGCCGGTCAACCTCGACTGGTCAAGAAACGCCCGGCTGATACAGTTGGTTATCTGCCCCTGACAGCCCATGTCATTGCGTTTGCCATCCTCCACGTCCTACACCTCGATGCATGGACTTTGTCGCGTAGACATATCCCCCTCCATGATCCACGAAGGCAGAATGGATTGTCAACGCACGACGTCACCAATCAGATTGGGCATTTGCATTATCGCTGGGAAAAGGTTGCAGTGGATGTCGTTGATGCTGGGTTAGAGCAGTTGGAAGCACTGGGACAAGTGGAAAAGTTTGGAAACGGGTGGAAGGTCACTCGAATGAGAAAGGTAGAGTAGAAGCAGTGTATCACTAGTGAATGACATATGATCTTGACGACCCATTCTGCTGGCAAAGTCTGATATCTGATACTCGACCAGATGTCAGGTGCCAGATGAATGGTACACACTACCTTTTGCCTCATGTCAATTGTCATTTGTTTACTTTTTGAGTATTTCAGGCGGCAGCGCTCATGCATCTTGAGAAAATGTCGAATCGTATACCTGGTGGACCGTGGTACAACGGTCGAATGACAAGGAGAGCTAGCTTATCTGGCAGATGGTCTAGATTACATGGCCGACGCTACCACCACATCACCGCATAACTTTGTGCGAAAGTCGCGAAAGAGGCAGAGAACGAGGAGCCGTCCGGCAGCAGCAGCAGCAACAGCAGTACCGACAAAAGAGAACCCAAAGCAAGACCGTCCCATCGCCCCTATTCCATCAAGTGTCAAGGGGAGCCAAGTTGAAAAGATTACCGAGCAAAAAACAGAACCCACCGCTGAACCTGCAGATGATCAGTCCAAGATGACCAGCAACGACCGACAATTGGCCGAACGAGCTCGAATCATGAAGGACCGGGAAGAACTAGAGCAGTTGCGGCAAGAGCTCCAAGTGACCAAAAGTCGGTTGACTGAGATGGAGTCGATGCAGACCAAGGTAAGCGGGGTGTCGACGGTTATTTTATTGCACGGTTGACTTGAAGTCGTTGCGCAAACAGGACAAGTCCTTGTCGGTAGTCATGGCCGATATTCAGGGTACCCTGACATGCAATGTCTGTCTCGAAACGTTTGTGGATCCCCATACGTGAGTTGCGTTGTGGAAACATTACGCACTGGCAACCATTCACTGACGGTCATACCTTGCAGACTCTCCCCGTGCGGACATACATCTTGCGCCCCTTGGTGAGTTACATTCACGGCACCGGCCTTGGCTTGGTTCAGAATTGCTCAGTTTAGATCTTGTTGACAGCCTTCTCTCATGGTTCAAATCCATCAACTCACTTGCTCGTCCACTCGAATCTCACCTGCACCCGGCCGAGAATGGCGGCCAAGACCCCACGCTGACACAGCTTTTCCAGAGGTCGAGAGCTTGTTTCACCTGCCGGACACCTGTTCTGACTAAGCCTGCCCCAGCATTTGTCGTGAATGGAATCGTCGAATCGATCAAGTCGTACACGCTGGCAGGGGCGTCTGCTTCGTCGTCTTCACCGAGTCGAACCCTCTCGTCGTCATTGAAACCGGGAACTACGACAAAGGCTACAACTCCTGATAGAAGCACCATGTGGGATCAAATCTACGATTGGCATACGGGAACAACTCAACGGTGGTACATGGACGAACAAGATCTCAATACCCGACGGTGTAGCTCGTGTGGCAATGAAATTGTCGATGCCGAATGTACAGGCTGTGGACGAGAATTCAGTGATTTGGTCGGTCTGGATACCGAGTCAGAAGAGGGATTGGACTTTTTAGACGAATCATCACTACATTCCGATCCTGAAGACCCGCATTATGATTCCGATAGGTTTGAGCGTCGAGTCCGTCGTTTCCAGAGAATTCCGTTTAGGACACTGTCCATCGATTCAGAGCAACAATCCGAGGAAGATGGTGCTGAGATGGACGGATTCATTGTCTCTGACGAGGATGAAGGTGTCAGCCAAATGGATGATGAATCTGATCAAGACTCAACGGGACTAGGCGAGTATTCCCCTAGGACCAGGGCATACGGGGAAGTATGGGAAAGGCGTGAAGCAGGTCGAAGACACCTTTACCTCCCGGGCTATCTGGACGACGGTGAAGATTCGGACGAATCGGGCAGCGAAAGTGTTAGATCGCCCGTACGACCGGTCAGCAGGGCGAGGGGACGAGTGGAGTCGTCGCC
Organism: Filobasidium uniguttulatum; assembly: GCA_039545395.1. Classification (NCBI taxonomy): domain Eukaryota; kingdom Fungi; phylum Basidiomycota; class Tremellomycetes; order Filobasidiales; family Filobasidiaceae; genus Filobasidium; species Filobasidium uniguttulatum. Next base: position 25,001 of record BCJK01000008.1, on the reverse strand, counting down.
GATAAGTATAGACGACGATGATGATGATGATGTGCAGCCCGCTCAGGCGAATGTAGGGAGGCATAGGCGAGGGAGGCAACGAGGCGCAGCGGCCGTAGTTATCAGTGATGACAGCGACGAGTAAGATGCTAAGATAACAAGGGGCATGTATTGCTAGTAACATCATGACATTCTACGAATTATACTTTGGCTTGACAAAGGCGGGAGGGAGTCCGATGAGATCGGTAAACGGCCGTTCAACGAGGAGTACCTCGTCTGAGGCAAGGAATCCCACAGTTCCAATATCTCGATACCTTGCAATCATTTTGAACGGTTCATCCGCTGCTGCTGCGACGGTGGGATTGTCAGAGGTAGGCCCAGCTGGGCGTGACTTGCGGCGTTTCTTTCCGCCTTTTGTTGATTTTGCTGCTGTTGTTGCAAGATCCGTCGAATTTGCGTTTGCCAAAGCTCCTGCTGATCCCATCGTAGAAAACTCATCCGGGATTTCGACCACGCTCAACCAATTGCTTCCCCATGCCAAACACTTGCCCAGCCGGCCCACACCGCTGCCTGTCTCAATGGATGGCAAGGGCAGCAGCCCGACGACACGTTCGTCCGTGTAAGAGACCCGTGTTTTCAGCTCGCCTAGCCGTCGTTGGTCGAGGTGGTACGTTGCGACCGAGTTTGATCCTGCGAATGCGAGTACAAGAGTAGAGGAAGTGAGGAAAGTCAAGGTCGTTGGAGGTTGAGTGAATGTTGGAAGCATGCAGTGTAACTTTACATGTCAAAAAAGGTTAGTCGTTGTGTGATAGACTCATGGAGAAAATGAAAAGTTACACACCTTGAGAACGTCCAAACTCCAAATTCCGATGCGCCCATGGGTGTCCTGACACGCGAGCCATTGTCCATCGGGACTAATGTTCAACAGTTGAACGTGTGGGTGCTGGGCATTGCGAGAATCGGGCACCATGTCATCGGAAGACTCTGAAGAGGTGCTCGCGTCGTCATCGGAGACATCCCCGCTGGAATCACCAGAGTCGGAAAATTCGTGTCCATTGACTTGACCGTTGCCGTTCACCGAATGACCGCTCGACTTGTTTCCACTTGGCAGTTTGACAACCGTTCGTTCATTGGGAGGGCTATTGCTTCGAGCAAGAGCAAGCCACTTGATCACGCTCACAGAGTCTTCAAGCACGACTGATTTCTTGCCGCCACCAAGCGGCGAGAGTTGAATCACGACCATGTGCGGGTGGAGAGCCATACCAAGAACGAGAACATTTGAATCAGAGGAAAAGACGACGGATGATGAACCGGTACCTCGAGTGGTCAAGTGGGCGTGAGACATGGACCGACGAGAAGACGTCGAGGGCTGTGATGTTGTAGTCGAAGCGTCGAAGACACTGTCGAGCAATGTCGAGGTGAATGACTTGATCCGACGGGGAGTGACTTCGAGGGGTTCAGATATCGTGTCGCTTTGTGAAACAAAGTCGAGGTAATAGAGCTTGGTCTCGTAGGTATCTGCCACCACGAGCCAGTGGCCATCGGGAGAAATGGCCGCCGTGAGCAGACTCGTCCGGAGCTGCAGAGATGGGACGTCAGCAATCAAGGAGATAAACAACGCATAAACCGAAGCAACTCACCTGAAAGTTCATTTCCAAAACCTTTTCCCATCCTCCAGGTATAAGCTCACCAGGGGTGGCATTGTCTTGATCACGTTGACCCCGAGCTGCAAGTTGCTTGACTCTCCAGATTCCGACGCCTCTCGATCGCCTGACGAGCACGAAACGGCTGCTTGTGTCACCTTGGGGAGTGAGTGGAGGGATCGACATGACATGATTTCCGAACCCGTTGGGTACGTGGGAAAGGACGAGTTTTGGGGATTCACCAAACGAAGCGGATTTACCCTTGGTTGTGAGCGGATTGGCATGTTTGAGCGAGGAGCGAGTTGAAGATGGATGCGATGGATCGGCGGCGGAAGATACAACGAGTGAGCAGTCGAGTCCCCCTGAAACGATGAGGGGAACGGTGGAGATGGCTTTTTGTGTTGATTTCATGGTATCAGGAGATGACTGATAGGTCAAACTGGGCCAAACAACGAGAGACCGAATGTCATGCTTGTGCACACGTTTGGCGCTCGTCAATGTCCAATCACCCGACACATGAGTAGGTTCGGTGTCTGCGCCGGGGTCGAGGGTGCTGCTGGCCAAAGACGCCGGCCGAGTGAATTGTACGATACGTTGGTCTACGCCCGCGGTAAAGACTTGCCAATGACCATGTGGCGATGACGGAGCGGTGACACCACAACTGAGGACGTCTCCTGAATGTACCCCTACAAATGACTTGATCGGGGCCAACGAGTGGCTGTCGAAAAAGGTCACGCTTCCGAGTGAATCGGTGGCGATGATAGTGTCTGTCATGATGGTATGATCCTTTTCACCTGGAACGATGGCGACAGACCATACTACAGTGTGCCGTTTTTTCTGGCCATTTCCGGGTGTTCGGGTCTTGGGGACAGTCATTCGACCGAGAAGTCGGCCTGTAAGAAGGGAATACTTGCGCAGCGAGGAATCCGAGTTGGCCGTAACAATGTAGTGCGGTTTGTAGATACCTTGTTCGCGTGTCTTGACCAGGGGTCCAAAAGCGATTCCCAGTGTACGTACTTTGCCGGGCAATGCTTCAATGCGTGTGGGAATGCAAGGGCCGGTGGCAGGTAACATTTCATGCGTGTCGGGATCAAGAGCCAGCAAATGCAAGTGAGGACTGCTCGTCGCCACGGCAAGGACATCGTGTGATGGGGAGAGCTGCATCGACCAAATGGGTCCCGAGGGAAGGGGAGTTGTATGAACAACTTCTCCTGTAAGCAAGGACCGTTCGATCAGGTCGCCCTGAGCGGTAGCGGAAGATCCAGCAGTGAATAGGCGAGGTCCCGATGTCGAGTCCGAGGGATGAGCGAGGACCATTAGAGAGATGGTGGGGCAGCTGAGGATGACAGGCAGCGTCCGTACAAGAGCCCATGTTCCCGTACTTGTCGAATGGGTGCCTTGACCGTCTGTTGAATCGACCCATTCCCACACCTGAACACTACCGTCCTGCCTCCCTACGACGAGCGTGCGGCCACCTGCTGCCGGGTCGAATGCAATGGCAGTGATCGGGCTTGGATCGTAGTCGACGAATCTTGCACGATGGAGAGCGAGGGCTGTCATGGCTCAATGAATTTCCTATACGACGGTTTGCATAGGTCGAATAGAGAACTTGTGCGTATTGCTATCTCACAGTCAGTCAGTCACTCTGCCAACTTTTTAGACGTCACGTGAGATAACTGAGCTAGACTTTTCCATTCACTAGACTCTTTCTCGATAGACCTAGAGTGATATCAGAACAGTTGGAGTATGGGGGAAGGTCGTTTTGAGCATTGGCAGTAGTTATTTCAGCGAAAAAAATTGTGTTGATTACATAACCCCCCCGTGGTGCCAATGCTGCGGATAGATCACCTACCGGACTCATCGCTACTCATCCACTTGCCAGTCAGAATGACTGCTATTCTATGCAGCATGGCGTACGATTGACTGACCGCAACCACCCTTCTGTCATCATCCACTTGTACACCATGGGCAATTCGACCTCTTCTCCTACCGATGCTCCCCAAGAGCACGTGATCCGTCCTCAGGAGCCGTCTACGTCGGTCCAGGTAAGCCCGTTGTGGTTCGGCATTACTCGCCATCTTAGAAACCAACCAGGATGTCTACTCTCTTTTGCCCAGTTCTCTCCTTCATTGCTGCAACAGCTCTCAAACCCCCAAGAAGGAGGTAGTGCTGACTCGGCCAGTCACCACGACCCAGCGATCCTCTCCCGCCTACAAGCCGAAGTTAACAAGCTCCGGTCGGAAGAACAGTCCATTCTCGATTCCATCTCGTCTGCGTTGGAAAAGGAAAACTTGGACAAGGACCGACCTGAGCTCGATAGCAGGAGACTGGCTAGGGATTTGGAGGAAGTGAGGGAAAAGGTCGAGAGGTTGACCAACCGGGGAGGCGCCAGGGATGGTGCAGAGCAGTCTAGCGTGCAAGCAGGAAGGGACAGTGTCATCAAGTGTTACCTGTAAGTCGTCTTGTCGTCTTCCTGACCCTCAAACACCGTCTCACCAGTGTGTTATGACGCTCGCAGCGACAACCCAACCCGTCCATTGGATTGCTACAAGCAAGTGGAATCGTTCAAGCAATCAGTCGGCAAGCTCGAACATGAGTTTGTAGCCTCCTTGTCATAAATTCTCTCGACAAAATCACTTTGTATGAGCAAGGAGAAAGAAAAAATTGTCAATTCAAAAACAGAGAGTTGTCGTCTGTGCCACATGTCGTCAATGCGCCAGTGGTTCATGATGGTTGATCGTTCATGTCGACAAATGTGCACCTTGGGCTAACTGTCCATGCGCAAGTATGTAATGGATACTTTTCCGTTGAGGGATAAAAGCAACCAGAGTAGCTGCTACCTAGACCAGGAGGGCACCTGGGTGAGCTTGACGTATGGCTCAGAGCAATCCCTTTCTACGTTTCTACATCCCGACGCTGCTGCTTCAGCATGCCGCGTCGACCTCTGCTACAGTAAAGTCATCTTGCGCTCACTCAATGCAAAGGCACGGACGCATACGGCGCACGCATGACGAGGGCCTGTCCATTTTCACTTCATATTGAACATGTCGTCGCTTTGAAAAGACGTGAGGACAAAGTCGAAGACAAAAGTATTCAATGGTGTACTTTTGAAGTTTCAAGTGGCTGTAAAACATTGCTTATCGTACATGCAGGTCAAAGGGTCGGTCTCTCAGCAGCAAAGTGCAATATGCTCAGTAAAGCGGACAAGTCACACCAAGCATGGTTAACATCTTTAGAATGTCAAAACTGTTTCACTAAACTTGTTCAATGATCAAACGACACCGATGTTTTTGCTCTGTAGTTGTTTGAAGAAAGCAGAAAATCCAATTGTTACAAGGATTCCATACTTCAAGAATCCAATCATTTCGGCAGGGATGATTACGCAAGGGTTTGCAGTAATTCTCATCATGTCCCTAGGTTTGACGAAGAAACGATGCATTATACCTGGCATATGATTGTTTTAGATGTCTTTGTGGCTTCAAAATTGTATTTTGATTCAAACCGGAGTGTTTTTGGCTCGATTAAGTGATTTAATCGATTCAATCGTTTTCTGGAGATCAAATCCAAGCACTAGAAATTCTGCCAATGATTATCAGCATTGCTACCGCCAAACGCTTTTCATTGGTTTTGGAAAGTTAGTTGACAAGGCTGATTGCGATATTGAATGGCGGAAAAGGTCAAAACAGTAATATTCTTACTCAAATTTGGACATTAGGACGACTTGAAGTATAGATGACATCATCCTCATTCTCGTCCGCACATCCTCACACACGAATCATCAGCCCTACCAACACTGTCAGATTGGCTTCTCTTTGACAGTCTGATCAATCGTCATCCTACTCAACCATGCCCTTGAGAACATCACTCAGTCTCTACGCCATCATGATTCTTTGTACGGCCGCAATAGCCGTGTCGGCGCAGTTTGAACAGATGTTTGAAAACATGTTTGCGAGAGGTCAGCATCAGCAACAACAGCAAAGACAACAGCAACAACAAGGAGGGTCTGCAGGACCAAGAGGGTGGGACTTGCAGAACCAGGGTGCGTACAAGCCACGAGCGTTGATTGCGACCCACCGTTTTGCTGACAAGAGTTTTTGAATGCATTACATTGTCACCAGTCGAATGTTGGTCGGGTTACTTGTGCCCGGGGACCGCCCAGTGTGTGGCATCACCAAGGGACTGCCCTTGTCCCTTTCCGTAAGTACTCTTCATCGACTCCGTATCGGATTCAAAGACTGAATTATTGCAAAATGTGGCTACAGGGAGGACTTCAAATGCACTCTTCCATCAAGTCAAACATCGACGCCAGATTCCTTTTTATCAAAACTGAGTGGTCAAGATCGACGGGGTGCGAGCACGGATTATGTGTGTGTTCGGGCAAACGATGCACGGGGCAGAACAGCCCAACAAGAGTGTCAGAGGGTGCGGTCATTGGCGCGGCCGCTGTAGGGTAGTGTCCGGTCGGGACAGTCTGTACGTCGACCACGCCCATGAGGCGCTCAGTCATTATGGCACATATGCGCCACTTTTGCCTGTCGCGTTGACTGGACAAAGGTCGCCTGTTTACTCAGTCGGAACAGCTGTCCTCGTGATTGGTTGAACCGACCACAGGTCACATTCAGAGTGTCAAAGATGCATATATGGTAATCTGATGGTTATTTTACATAGGCTCCTTTTAAAACTTGGACATGAACGCATCCAACGTCAGATCTTGATACTCATCCTCGGCTGGCAAGTCGGCCAATCTGATAACAAAAGACTGTCATGAGCATGGACTCTCGTTGATAGCTGACGCATTGTAATACTCACCCGGCCAAAATATCACTTTGCTTCTGTGGACGAGCGTCACGTTCCTCCTTGCTCTGCTGCGCACCGGCACTGGATTGCTTTGGCGCAGAGAACAAGTCCAAAACTTGATCCGTGTCCATACCCTCAACACCTCGGTTCTCGGCTGAGATGACCGTATCCGCCAGGTTCTGTTTGAACCTTTGCAAACTCATAATCTTTTCTTCCAGCGTTCCCCGTGTAATTAGTCGGTATACATTGACGACCTTGGTCTGCCCAAGTCGGTGGGCTCGGTCCATGGCTTGCATATCCTTTGATGGGTTCCAATCGTGATCGATGAAGATCACCGTGTCCGCACCCGTGAGTGTGAGACCGAGTCCTCCGACAGAAGTCGTGAGTAGCAAGACATCGATACTGGGGTCCGAGTTGAACGTCGTGACAATATCGTGCCGCTTGATGGCTTCCACAGTCCCATCCAAATGCATGAACGAGACGTTGGGCATGTGTCGCAGAAAGAGGTGTGTTTGAATCATATCAAGCATTTGTTGTGTTTGACAAAAGATGAGGACCCGGTGTTGAGAAGTCGATCCGAGCAATGCCGAAGGCTCGCCTGGTTCGGGCTTTTCACCAATACCACAATCCCGCAAGAGCTGTTGTAGGGCCAACAATTTGGGCGAATGTGAAATGTCAAACGGATCCTTGGATACGTCCTTGTCAGATGCAGAGATCCTCTTCACAACTTGCTTGTATCGCTCGACATCTGAACCCATCGCCAGAATCGGATGATTACACAGCTTGCGAAGATATTGTAGTGTTTGAAAGATGTGCATCTGAGGCTGTCTGCCTTCACTTGACGGTGGGTCCTCACCAGTGAGCGATTCGACGGCATCGTGACTTGCTTTGGAAGCCTGGAAATCATCGTACAGGCTCTGCTGAACCTTACCCAAATCACAATAATAATCCTGAATGATTTTGGGCGGCAGGTCTTGTAAAACGTCTTCTTTCATGCGTCGAAGAACAAACGGCAACACTTGCTTGTGCAAAGCTTCCAGAGCGAGGATAGCTGTCGAATGTCATTTGGTGGTTAGCAATTGGGCAAATCACGCCAACTCACGATTGTGACTCACCTCCCTCCTTTTGTTTAGCAGTTGCTTTGGCATCCTTGTTGGCTAGGATAGGTTTCGAGAACCGCTCGTTGAATTCTTTCTCAGTGCCCAAAAAGCCTGGCATCAAAAAGTCAAACAAGCTCCACAACTCGAGCACATTGTTTTGAATGGGCGTCCCAGACAAGATCAGCCGATGCGTTGATTGTAGCGATTTCACTGATAGTGTGACCTTGCTCTTGGCGTTCTTGATCATGTGGCCCTCATCAAGGATGCAGTATAAGAAAGGAATCTTGCCGAGGACATCGGCATCGCTCCGAATCGTTTCGTAGGATGTCACAATCACGTCGTGATGTTTGATTTGAGCCCGCTGCCTTGTTCTTTCCACCGTTGAACCGTAATACTTGAAGGGCCGAAGGTTGCTGGTAAATTTGGTGACCTCGTGGTACCAGTGACCAATCAATGTAGCAGGACAAACAATCAATGTGGGAAGCGGCGCTGCATCCACTGACTTGGTGGATTCATACCGCCGTCGCCTTTCTTCGTGTTTGCTCGCTACAATGCAAATTGATTGGAGACTCTTGCCCAGACCCATATCTATCATTGAAGTAGCGTCAGTAAATGTGACGATTCCTCAAATACATGTCCACTCACCATCACACAGACATCCGTGCAGCTGATACTTGGCCAAGAAAGCCATCCAATTGACCCCATCCAACTGATACGGCCGAAGTTGAGCTTTGATCGTGACCGGGATCTCGTAGGGCAAGACTTTGCGATTGTCCAACAATTGTGAAAGGAAGTCCCGCTCCGACTCTCGCTTTGCCAACATATCTTTGCTGATACCAGGTGGTTCAGGTATCCCGGCTTCCAGTGGCACCAGCTTGACCAGAGTAGCGAATGTACGAGTTGCCAACAGACGCATAGACTCGTCTGGATCGCTCATACGTCCGAGCACCGGAACAATCATGAACAAAACGTAGGGTAGAATGTCGAATTGCAGAGAGTCAACCACAGCTGTAGAGCATCAGGTTCAGCATGGCGCCTTACGACAGTGAGTATCAAGATTCGACTCACACCAAATGCCTTCAATCGCCCCTCGCCTATGGGACAGGTCCAAACTGTCACCAAGAGCAGGTACGATCTCGTCCAGCACGACTGACATGCCTTGCTGAGGAATCACTCGACAGACAGTAGCCAATGCTCTCCCTGCAGCGCTCCTAATGACTGCAAATGGACTCTTGATGCTCGCAATGATGCCCGGAATCAATACCGCAATCATATCATGGAGAGATGGAGGGAGTAAGGGCAAGACGATTTGCAATGTGGTGAAAGCGTCAATGAGCATTTGGTCATCAGCCCCAATGTCTGTGCGAAAAGACCATGTCAACACCTGAATACGATCACTGTTACGCGAGAGACTCACCACGTTGACCTCGAGACACAATCGGCTCAGCCATGGCATTCCACAAGTTGGGCGCCTTTTCAAACACGTTGGTTCCCAATCTATGAACGACAGCACAAAGGGCAGCTTCTGCGCCTCGTCTTGTCAAGGCTTGAGCAGCAGCTTCAGTAGTAGGCTCAGCGACCGTAGGTGATTGGTCTTGCAGTGCCAGAATCCCTTCAATTGATGACAACATTTCGAACTGAGGGTTGAATACTTCATCACTGCAGATAAACTTTGGCAAATTGTCAACAAGTTTGAGTGCTGGGCGCGCTGAGTAATCCAAATCTTGATCTAGACAGTTGGTGATGAGCTTGGCGACAGCATTGGCAGCCCGCGTTTGCAGCAATTCATTCTCCTCGTTCTGAAGACCAAAATGTTATGTTAGGACCAGTCCAGCTCGTGTGCGACATCGTAGCTCACCTTGACCCCGTTCATGATCCCCTTGATGATCGGGTTCATCTTGGCAGGTACGAAACGAGCTCCAATCAAAGCAGCGGCGGCAGTCGCTTGAATACGATTTCCAAGCCCCGCTTGTCTCTGAGTATGGCGTTCCAAGGCAATGGTCAACGCGGCCCGCCTGTCTCTGATGGCCACTTCGGCGGACTTTCGTTTACTGAGTGTCATGGCATTGAGGATCGTCGCGAGCTCTGAATCCAATAACCGCTCAACCCCATCAACACTGAGCACTCCATAAGAGTCTTCAGACATTGGCGCAAGTTTGTCTGCAGGTAAATGTCTACGAGCCGTGTTGGCCAGCATGAGGGCCTCTCGTCGGATCGCTGTCAGTGAATTCTGAACTTCAAAAAGATCGGGAGGCGGTCCGTCTTCAACATAATTCTCGAGTGATTTGATAATGGAATCCACGCCTGGCAGCGCTGCTTGCAAGCTCTTTGTGCGATCTTGAATAAACTCTTGGTCCCTGACACTTGTCCATTCTTCCACGAGAATACCGCAAAGAGAGAGTTGATGGGCACTTGTTGAGCTCAGATAGCCCTTGAGTAGTGTTTGGTGCGTAGCCTGCGAGGAAATAACATGTCAGTATCATCTCATCGAGCCTAGACCGACGCCCACTCACTGCAGACGGATCGTATCGGGTCACCTCGGCCAGTGCAACGATGGCGTCTATCCGATTTCTCAGTATGGTATCCACAGAGACCAATCCGAGATCGGCCGAGAGAATGCTCTTGTCAACATCATGACCCATATTAGAGCTAGCGGGGATGACTTTGTGAAAGAGGTGAGTATCGAGTGGCATTTCAAGCGGTACAAGCGCGATATTCATCCAGCCCGCGAGGTTGGGCAGAATTTCCTTCTCCAGCAATTGCGGACGAGAATGGATGATGTGGAGGGCAGAATTCCACGCGCTCAGGGTCGTACTTCGGATATCCAGCCGCTCCTCTACAATTAAATTCTTGAACAAGAGATGCATCAGGTCGGCGTTTGTCCAAGAACTGGCCAAGTCCGAGTAATCAAGGAAAGTTTGAATAGTCTTCACAACGGACAACCTGACTTGTCCGATAGTATGCCGAAAGAACGGATAAAGCCTCGGTATCAGCCGAGACAATTGTCGCTCAGGATTGTCAGTCTCCGAGTACAATTGTAAGACGTTGGGGAATCCAAGCACTCGGCACAAAAGGTCCATAACAGCGCTGGTAGAACTTCCCAGATCATCACCGTCTGATGCAAAACAGTTCCACAAGGTGTCGAGCAAGTTCAAGAGATCGGTTGTAGAGAGTTGCTTCACAAGTATAGAGAGAATGGGAAGGAGACAAGTTGCAGAAACCGAACGGACGTCGTCGTCAGAATCTGAGAGACCTATCAAAGTTGCTGACAAAATCTGATGAAGGTCGAGAAACGGGTCGCCTTGACTGTTGGTCGCGTCCATGTCCCCACTTTTGACGGCAAGCATGTACCTCAAGCCCAACAGTCCAGCGTGTCGAAGTTCCCAAACATAGGCCACTTCTCCTTTTGATGGCGGGTTGCCATTTGTGCCCAGCGAGTCCGACTGAACAATCATATCCAGGAGCGCATTGCCCACTTGTTTGATCAGACTTGTACACATCCACCGACAGGTACCAGCGAGAGCTTGAGAAGCGGCTTCGCGGACGGGGGCCATGACGGTGTCACCCACGAAGTCTCCAAAACGGTCCGTGACGAGAAGAACCATGAGTTTACTCGTGACTAATTTCAGTGACTCTTGGTGTAGGATCGAGATGCCGGAGCCACCAGGGACGTCCAGCGTTTCGGTGGTTGACAAGTTGCAAATTTTTCCTTGTGTTCTGAGAAGGTCTCTGATGGCGAGTGATCCGCCATGCCGAGCTTCCCATTGATCAGACTCTAGCATTTTCAGAAGTCGGGACAATAGTTTAGACCAAACCCATTCCGACAAGGAAGAGGGTAAGAGTTCGTCCAGACTGTTCATGGGACGGGATGCCTCGACGACCCCTCCACTCGCAAGAGCAGGTGACGAGGCTGTATCCCGAGCTGGGCTATCAAGAGATTCCGTCTTTTCCTTTTTGACGACGGGCTTGACGTCAGGCTCCTCCTTGACGATACCTGCCGATCCGGCCGTGCGTTTCTTGCCCTTTTTGTTGAGCGCCGGCCCAGTCGAGGAATTCGGCGTGTCGGATCGCGATGACTTGGATTTCTGAAGGGTCGTGTTGGGTGACGCTACACGTGAGATGGGATCTTCAACTGTCTCGGCATTAGGTGTACTCGTCCCCTGCAGCCTCAAGCTTTCAGCCATGGCATCTTCTTTGCTCATGCCCCCTCTCATTTTGCGCTTCAAGAGAATGGCTTGTCGACTGGAGAGTCCGGCGAGAATGTTTTCGTCCGTGAGAGGTGTGGAATTGTTGAGCTCTGGCTGGTGTTGCAAAGACAGATTGGGAGTGGATGTTTGTGAGCGGTCGATGGAAACTTTTGCTGAAGGGGACTCGAGTGCGTTCGATGATGGCGTCGTCAACCTAGCTTTTGGCTTTGAGACCTTTTTGGTCGATAATGGTGTTGGTTCACGGGTCGTTGATCCACTCAGCCTTGTTCGCTTGGCCGGTCTTGTTGGAGAAGAGATTTGTTGACCTTCTGCCAAACCGTCAGAACTAGGTCCAGCCTCGTCCTCTTGCAAATCTGCGACGATTCCTTCTGGAATAGCCAGGTTCTTGAGAAAGGCAGCATTGTCATACTGCTCTTGTTTTACAATGTCGGGTGTCGAGACGTCGTCTTTTACTATGTGTGCTTTATGCTCTTCGAGGATACGCTGAACGTCCAGGCTGAATGTGGACAATCTGACTATTGATTGTTCCTCCACTTGCATTTCATCTGGGTCAGTTGGGTAGTCCCAGACAGGGACCCCCGAGCAGATCTCTTCCAATGCCTTGACTCCGGCTAGCCTTGTCTCCATGGACTTGTGTGTGAGATGAGGCAGTATTCGAGCGATCAATCGCAGAGTCGGAGCATAGGGTGTCTCTGCAGGTGAGGGAGCCGATGGGTCAGAATGGAACCCGGTATCATCTCTTTGTGAAGAAGCAATGGAAGGATGGTGATGTGATGATGTGGATGTGCTGATAAATTCTCGACGTGCGATATCTCCCAATTGTTTGGCTGCCGTGTCGCGAATCGTGGGTGTCGACCCTGTCTCAAGCAATGACACGAGTCTTTCGAGACTGTGGTGTTGGTCATGTTAGGAATATGAATCAGTTTTGGTGACGATTGAACGGGTTGCACTGACCGAGACGTCATAGTAGATGAGCAACGAAATCCGGTTCGTGTTTACTGTGGTCCGACAATATCTTCAAGAACAAGTGGCCAGCATGCAGAAGCGACCACGAACGCTGGCCAACATGGTTTCTAGACTACTGGTGGGATGTCAATGTGCGGCAGAATGGGTGTTTGTTATGAAGTGATTGTATTCGCAAAAAGTGTAAGTTGAGGCGGTGGTTTGAGCGAGTAGATGTTGAGTGAGCCAGCGCTAAATTGGCTTCACAAACGACGTTAATAGTTCGAGGGGTTGGGATCGCTCCATCCGTCCAACGGAATACAGAATGGACTGATATACCAATCTAAAGTCGGGACACCGCTGCAGGTGGTCAATGGACATTACAGATTACAATAGGTTGATACCTGACCACAAAAAGACAGTAAGGCGCAAGACTTTTGAAATCGGCATGACTTTGCAAACATTTCGGGACGAATCCAGGTCCTCACCAGTGGCCGGCACCACTGCTCACCAGACAGTGAACTCAGGTGTGCCAGGGTTGCTCAAAAGCGAAGTAATCCACTTGTACACATTGACAAAAGGGGCTTCGGATGCAAGTGCACTCATTGCACATGCATGTCACCCAAAACTGAAGGACGGCATGTGTGCAACTCATGGAGACAATTGCAAGAACGGCGTTGACGAGACGGTGAAATGCCGCAATGCAAGATGGTGTCAATAAAACAATGCAAGATGGTATCAATAGTATGCTGAAACCCATAAGATGTTGGAATCGACCGAGCTCTGGGACTACTTGCGGCCCATGGCCTACATGGTGATCTCGCCGAACTAATATGATATCAGTTTCCGCGACCACTCGACGACCTGTAAAGTGCAAATGTCCCGTTGGCAACTAGTCCGGGCTCGCAAATGAAAAAGAAACACTCACCTTTGGATCCGCAAGCACCTTGAAGAAGGAACAACTCGACATCAGTCACAATCAGCATAAACACACATACAGCAATACTCCTCACCTTCGAGGGGTTGAATCCCCTCACCTCCAGTCCTTTCAGGTTGGTCGCACGGGACAATGCGACATACGCATGCCCCGTCTCGAACACCCTACTCAGGTCCACCTTGACGTGGTCCAGAGCTGGGAAAAACGACACAAATGTCAGCTACCAAACGCGACGAGGTGATCAAACGTCATGAAAACTGACTTTGTCCTTGGGACTTGTGTATACTCATGGCCCATGCCAAGAGTAACGGGACCTGGAAGCGAGATGCGATAGTCTTATTGCCAGACTCAATGGAAAAGTTTGCTCTTTCCACGAGTTGGTCTCTGGTTCCGCCTGTCAAGCCAATCGATGCTCTTCAACATGTCTTACAGACCAGTCAAGGAAAAGCCAAAGCTCACCTCCGGAGAGTTGGAACCGGACGACCGGTAATTGTTCTGGTTTAAATCTGGTAGAATCCGGTTTCTTCTTCTTTTTGATGGGCATGCCATCGTCGTCACAGCTGGTCTCATTCTCGGACTGCTGGTCTTGTTGGTTTCCAGTCCAGTTTCCGTAGGGATCTTGCTGGAATGTCGAGAAATCGGCGAAGCCGATCACACGACCCATTGATCCATTCACAAGAAATTCGCTTTGATTTTTAATCAACATGACCTGGGAACCCTTCTTGAGTTCCAGGCGCGGCAACGCCATCACGTTCTCAAGAAGGTTCTTAGAACCAGGTTCCGAGACATTCTGTGTTTCCAATCAAACTTTAGTTTCGAGACGGACGGAGGTGATAAGACTGTGGCCTTACGTCTTCAGCCTTGTACAACCGCGACTCGGATTGTAACAAACGATTACGTTCGTTATTCGCCTTGTCGACATCCTCTCTCCGAGGAAACCTGTTCATTCGCAACTGTCAGCGTGCAAAAAACGTTGACGACGCGACTGTAAAACTCACAGTTCGGTCACTTCTATGCCATCATCGCATTCAGGTTCTCGATCAAGATTCCTGAATTCTTGAATGGTGCTCGGTGACATTCTTCCAAAGCGCATTTCATTGAGCATGTCAATGAAACGCCGATCTTTTTGTCGAAATACTTGGGTCAAATTGATGGATGTGGTAATCGAATCTTTCCAACTATCTGCCTCAAACGCAAACGTTCTCTCGCCTTTGCTCTTTTTCACTGGTGGAAGCTGGAAAAAGTCTCCTGTCACGACAAGCTGAGGGGCTCAAGGTCAAAAGTCAGCATGTGTTTGATCTTGGCAACAGTTGAAACCAAGGATTGCTTACTTGTAGGCCGCCAAACGGCTCATCCCGGTGTTTATGGCGAACAAGTTGAGCGACCCTAGCCACTTTCTCGAAAAGCATTCCGTCAATCATGGAGACTGGTGTACGATGGAGGACTGATTAGCAAACAGATCCATTCAAAGGCCTTTGATACGACCAACAACTCACCTTCATCAATTATCAATACTTTGGTTCTACTCCATCTATCAAATGCTTGTTTATTGTGTTTGATCTGTTGCACGTAAGTTTCTACAGGTTGTTCGCCATTTCTTATACCTGGGTGATAGACAAGTCATGTCAGCATTGTATGTCTAGCAAAATATATACTCCCCAACTCACCGGCAAACCTGTGTATCGTGGTTCCCCCAATGTTACATGCAGCGATTCCCGTACTAGCCGTTACGGCGACTGCATCAGGTCTACTTCGATACTTGAGTCTCAAAGCGGCAATGATTTCACGCAACAAGACACTTTTTCCGGTTCCAGCTGATCCGGTGAAGAACACTGATCTGCCTTGGTCCACGACAATGTCCAAGATGGCGCGTTGTTCCTTTGAGAGAGTGACTTTTGGAGTAGGCTCAGGCACACGGGTGATGCCCCCAGGTCTGATCTGCTCGTCTTCAGATTCAGTTTCATTCGCGAGGTCCATGCGAAATCTGATTGTGAAACAAGTCAACAAGTGATGCTCGGTCATACCACAGGGTAGCTGAGACTACGCTCACATGGGGTAATCTAGAGGCATGTTCCATGGCATGTCCTCTTCTCGAGGGCGCTTGGGTGTTGACGGACCGGCCATGTCGTTCATTGCCTCTTGAATAGCTCGTCTTCTTTTTTCCCTACCCCTCTGCACCTCTTCGGGACTTTGAGCGCTGCGACCGTTAACTCGAACTCGAGATGATGTCGGATTGCTGCTCGAACTTGGTTCCATGGTGCTTGGAGGCATAGAATCTGACAGACTTTGGGTGCTGCTTGGGATCGGCGCATCAGGGGTGGGCAACTCCAAAGGATGTGAGTTTTTCCGAGGAGATTTCTCAGCAGATTGAGACGTCGTTGGTCGCCGTGGAATTGTGGACGTTACTAATGGTCGTATTGAGCCGGTCGATGTGCTTGAAGAGAATGGGTTCGCTGCTACTGGCGTGATGCTTGCTTTGGAGCCGCTTGCCTTGGGAGAACGCTCTCTGCAGAAGCAAAGAGTCTTGAGCAGGCCGTAAGCAAGGTATACATATATGCACAAAGGACCTACGTTGTTGGCCTGACCATCCACTCGACCTTGTCTTCGGAAGCTTGTGAGGAGAATGGTTCGGTGCCCAGCGTTACTCCTGACCGACTCGAGGGAACATGCTCGGGTTCCGACCCCCACTTGTTTGTACTGTTCAGCTTGTTCAAGAGTCGAGACATGATATTCAAATCTGGTGGTAGCTTGCTGTCTCACACGAGGAGTTTAGCACAAGACAATAGAGTAAAGTTGCTCATTCATCGATTCATCAGTCCAAACGCGACGCGACTCGCAGACGCGTTTAACGCGTTTTAATGCATTTTAATGTGACGAGTACCCTTGAAGCCTTGATAGCTTGATATCTTGACTACTGAATACGGTACTGTAAGTGTGCTAGATGTCAAATGTATTTGGCGTTGTTGCGAGGCACGATGGTAGCGTAATGTGATTGGGGTCAAACGAGTTTGTGAAATTACAACATCCATGTGAATCATAGCTGCCTGGTATACAAAACACAACAAGAACCTGATTGATCAAATCAACCATCTCAGATCATTTGACTAATGACCTCTTCCATCAAGTCTTGAATGAAGTCAGGGTCAAGCTCGATCAGAGTGCCATCATGAAGTCGATCCGGTTCTGTCTCCCCTTGGAATTTCATATACCGATCCTTGCTCAGCACCGTGTCATTCCACACCGCAAGATGCCGGTGGCCTAGCACCGTGGCGATGGTTTCAAATTCACGGATGAAGGAGCCGACTGTGAATAATTCAATGACGGTCGCCCCTGATCGAGCCCAGGTCATGTGCGCTACACAAGAGAAATATGGGCAAGAGCGACAATTAAAAGAATATAGCAGGAGCGGCACTTACTGAGACCATTGCCATGAACACCGATAAAAATGTCGGCATCGTACGCGCTCTGGATTTGAGTCTCGGCACTCATGTCTTCAAACTTTGCAATTTGGACCTCGATGTGGGCTGTCCGATCTTCGACAAGATATGGTGAGCTTTGGAGTCTTTCCAGAACTGCGACCAGGCCGGCATGAGCGTCTGGCGATAGCTTGCGATTCGTCCCTTGTCGATCGACGTAGACAATCTTGATTCTTCCATCAATCAACGACGTTTGATGTCCTCGTCGGATCACAGGTAAATGGGGGAAACCAAGGGCAGTTGTCGTACGTATTTGTGGTCCAAGGAAGAAGTTTACAGGCGAGGGCGCAAGGGGTTGTTCGAAAACGTTCAAAGCCATCTTGTTCCATATCTTTGCTTGGGAGAGGGAATCGGCTTCGGAAGCCAAGCGATCGATGAGCAACACTAGAGAAAATGGATGAGAGGTGTGAGAGTGGACTTTTGTCGGGAACACTATGAATCTTACCCTTGTCAAACACGTGCCACGCACCATCCCTTTGCTGCTCGATCCAGTCTCGTTTTCTCAAGACTTGAATATCGCCAAAGGCATGTTTGACAATGGTCTCCAGCAGAGTTCGACCTTCCCATTGTGTCTGAAAGGGCGTCATGAGCCGGTCTGGTGGGGGGATGAGGTAGGGTAAGATGTCTGTCTGATTAATCTTGTGCAAATCCAAGGCATCCAATGGATGACGTTTGGCATGAACAGTCGGGCTCTCGCTGAGAACAGTACTTGACTCTGTTGGCGTCTGAAAAAGGTAGCTTGGGGCTGACAATATGTTCTGGACACTCGAGGCGTGTACATGGTAAGCCCCAAGTATTGCTTCTCCAAGAAAGTGACTTTGATGAACACAACGTCAGATTTAAATTCTAGGACCGAGGAAAATAACGGACTCTGACTTACTAGTAATGATTCAGCAGACCGGATAGAAAGGTTATACTCAAATCGTCCGTATGATAGAATGTCAAGCCCTCCAGTACTCTAATCTTCTTCTTGCGAGACAACATGAGTCGATTCCACCATCGATTCCACCACATTGATTTCCTTTTCCCGGTCCACTGAGCACCGTCCGAGAGGCAATAGTCGCTCATGCGTCCAAAGAGTCCGTTGGTCATTTCATTTGCTTCATCAGGCGTCAAAATGTAAAGCCGTGGAATTTCAGGATAGTTGAAGTCATTCGCTTCGTCGTACAAAGATGCATTGGCCAGTGATACGAGCTGCGAGTGGTTTGTTGATTGCGAGATGATGTTTTCGTTCAATTTGGAAGTGATGATGCGCTCGTTTGGTGGCAGTGGTGGGTCCATTGGATGTGGGACAGCGTCTGCAGAGCAACAGTCAAACAAGTCAGGTCTTTTCTGTTGAAAAGGGTTTGCAACAGATAATAACTCACAGAGTATCCTATCTTTCACATACAAATTCTCAAACAAATAGTATCCATCGGCTCCTGCAATGACCCTCGTCCATGGATGCCGTTGCCGTGTTTGATGCGTCTGCGTGTTGCCCACATGGACCCGTCCTTTGTCGGCGAATATAGTGTATACGTCGGTAGTTGAAGAGACCCAGACGAACGCCAACGCTGTGATTAGGGAGAAGAGACCAACCCATTTCAAGTGTCTTTGGTGGCCAGAGTAGCGTTGCGTAGCCTGTCTGAAAACAGTCGTGATCCGCACAACCAGTGTACGAGCACCGTATAGATCAGCAGGCCAAGAGTTGGGTTCATCATGTTGTGCGAGGCGGCGATAGCGACCTTGTCCACCAGGGGTAGGAAGCATCGTCCTGGTTCAGGTAAAACGTCCAAAGAGATCCATATCGCAACATCATACTTGTCGAAAATAGAGGTCCAAGACAAGCTGTGTGCTTGGCCATGCATCACCTGGCGTTTTGGGCTTTGTGCCAAACGCACGGTGGTATCACGGAGCCATTTCATTCTTGCACGCATGTCCTGAGCCAGCTGATTCCTCTCAGCCTCCTGCTTGTCCTTGACGCTTGTTGAGTCATGCGGCATGATGTTGACTCCATCACGATCGATGCTGCTGGTTCCAACACTAATCCCATGATGATCCCAAAGGTCAGAATATTGCGTTTACTCCCTAATTCTGTTTGCCTCTTTACGTTTACAGACATCATCATCAGCCAGATGATGACGGCCAGTTGAGCGCGCGGAGAAGAAGCAACGAAAACACCATTTTCACTTGGACATGTTGAAGATGAGGGCATACAGATAGTCCAGCAAGGCAACATCATATCTTGAGGATTTGGGGTTCAAGAACACTGAATTGGAAGATATCGTGCTGCCCGTCAGCGAGGACGCATATCCGTCTGAGATATGGGTGAAGGGGGCTCACAGAAGACGCTCTCAGTTGGACCCGGACTCTCCTGATCATGAGCAGCTGAGATTTCGTTCAGCCATGGCTACTTTCAGCCATGGCTACTTTTATCCATACTCGAGTGAGTGAACAATTTCATTTGTGATCTGGACCCATCACCCCCTGTTCAAAGTCACACTTGACAATTCATTCCAAGCCACTGGTCACCTCAGCCTTCTGTCTGTGCAGCTAATGAGCTTTGTCTTGTGACCAACTCATGCTTCAACCTGAGCACACATCCAAATTCTTTCAACTTGCATGTCAACAGGAAGCAATCATCATATCCGCCTCAGTACACACACGGATTCACTTCACTTCCATGTGAACTGAGCAATAGGAGCTGTAGATGTGAATGTCTTCTCTCATGCCAAATGGTAGGGCAATCTGATCTAGATCTGAAAACATCAAATGTATCGGTTGCCACAGTGACAGTCTTGTCCTCTGTATACATGCTATTCAGCTTTGCTCTATCTCAGCTCTGCGCAGCAGCAGCGGTGAGGGGGCACCAACCCTACTCACAAACATTCCAATCTGAACAGAAAGAAAAAACTCACCTCTCTGGGAGAACATGTTGATCTGAACGGAAGTCATGGGGCAAACCTCTGGCAGATTGCCCTCAAAAGTCCGCTAAGGCGAGTCTTCTTGCGTATCCATGTTCCGCAGGGTGATGACCAATGGTTTCGACAAGACTGGACCAGTGGTTGAGGTGTGAGACCGAAAAGAAGCAAGTGACACTGGTGATCATGGTAATTTTTCCAAATCTTGAAGTAGCAGCACCATACTTGATTTAAGTATTGGTCCTGGTAGAGATTGATGCCAGAAAACGATAGAGAGTAGTCTCGTCGAGATTGGACTGGTGACTGAGGTGTGAGACCCAAAAAGCAGAACGCCATTGTAGACCATGGTGGCAATTTTCAAGTCTTCAATCAGCGATGCCAGATTTCAATTTGATTGTTGAGCCTGGTCGAGATGGATTCCACGAGACGATCAGAGGCGGTGTCGTCAAGAATGGACCGGTAGTTGAGGTTTGACATCAAAACAGCCGACTGCTGATTGTCATCCAGACTGTAGTTGCTGATCATGTATTTTGGGTGACTATGGCATCTGGAATGTTCTTGACTGCTGTCTCTGGTGATTGCCTACAGTAATTGATGAGCCAGAAATGCATTCAGTACACAGTATAAACCATGGGTTGAGGTGTGTGAACTGGAAAGCAGACTCACCACTATTTCACCAAACCACCGGCTCCTCCATCTGCAACATTGAATAACCCAACAAATCTTGTATTTTCCAACTCAGTAAGCTTTGAGGATCCCAGAAATGGTCATTGCAAAAGAATTGGGCCATGGAGTGAGGTGTGAAATGCAAAAAGCAGATTTGAGGTGCTGATCTTAGCCCAATCTGTCCCATTTTCAAACACTTGCATTCGACTTGCGACATTGGGTGTCACTGGTAAGTTGTATTTGCAGGAGACCAGCAAAGGTGTTGACCAAGTAGTTAGGGCATTGGTAGAGTGGTGACAGCTGCTGTATAGCATGCTGGTCTCACTAGATGGACCATGTGGCATGTC
This sequence comes from Filobasidium uniguttulatum, assembly GCA_039545395.1. Lineage (NCBI taxonomy): Eukaryota > Fungi > Basidiomycota > Tremellomycetes > Filobasidiales > Filobasidiaceae > Filobasidium > Filobasidium uniguttulatum. The sequence goes on along the minus strand of BCJK01000008.1, from coordinate 4,006 downwards.
ATCAAAGTTGCAATGCTGGCAGGACTGACAGTTGGTGTAAGTGGAGACAAGTCACACAGACAAGTGACAATGTTGATGGCCATCATAGAGCTGTACGAAATGCCAGAGAAGGTGATCAGAAATGAATAGAAGGTGTCAAGGGCAAAGATGAACATACCCCATTGACCCAAGATAAATATCATCACATTCTCCCAAATATGGCTTGCATGCTGAGACGGCTGGTAGAGAGGTGATCCTGGGTGGCAGTAGACAGGCAAGAGAGCTATCTGATCATGCAAACAAAGCAAGGACAGCAGGTTAATGGTGCGCACAGATGGCAGGCCAAATCATGTCATCAACATACCATTGTTGTTGAAAGATCAAGCAATCTGATCAGCTATCCCCATCGAACAGCTGACATAACAATGTAGTGTTGAAAAAGACAGCCCAGCTGACTCAGTCAAAGACCATTGAAAGCATTGACAGTTGGAAAAAGAGAGGTATATGTCCAGGAGTGGCTGGTCGAATGAATGCCAGTTGGCCATGTTGAGGTTGAGCCAATGACCAGTCACCCATTTATACAGTCTGCTGGCGATTCATATGTGCTGTGTTATCATGATTGTTGTGAACAGAGGTGTGGATGGTGTTGTTTGGCAGTTGGACAAGTCATGAGAAGTTGACAAGATATGGATGTCATTGTACTGTTGTCTTAGGAGCTAAGTCCAGCAGGCACCCAGCATGTTCTAAGATGGTGTTAAAAGCAACTTCCACTGTCACAGGGCTTCTGACTGACTACATACCAACATTGGATTTGGGCTGCAAAGGATTTTGTTGCTGTGAGATACGGTCAGTCTAGTGATAAGAAGCACTTTACACTATTGACAAGTGTGGCCATGGATTCAACAGTACAAGTGCAAAAGCACACATCATCACATGCGTACTTGAGCTCATCCCTCTCGACCTTGGACAGCTGGCAAATCAGCTCAAGACAGGCTTGCTCATGTCACAAACAAAGTCAGCAACAGCCCACTCAGCCAAACATGACCCCCAGAGACCCTCCACCATCCTGCAATATTCCTACCTGTCAGCACTGCCTTGGACTGTCAATTAGTGAATCACTGTTACAGTGCCTAACTTACTCAGTCAATCGACCAGGCCTTTCATCAAAACTTCTCCACCAGCATGTCTTGTCACAAGTCTTTCATTTGCACTATTGCTCATGTCAGCATCAACAGCCATCCATTCAAGTACATCAAGCTTGGTGCCCTCCCAACTATGCCATACTGTCACATGAATGCTCAAGGCTGTCAGGCATTCAACATCATTCTCAGAACTGAAGACAACCTGAATGCCTTCCTAAAGGACCTTGCAGCCATCCCCATTGCCAAGGCCTAGCTTCAAAAGGCCTTGAGCATTTGCCAATGGGACCCCCAGCAACCGCTTCAGCATATTGGGCGGAACAACTCAACTCCTGGATGAATGGTGTTGAACAACACTCCCAGGAAGAGAGAAAGAGGACGATCGTGGAGTTGCATGATGTCAAGGACTGCTTGTAAGCTAGCTCCACGTTGATCACAAGACAATTGATGCACCATTTGACGGCCTGATGCAAACAGCGGTCGCCTGAGCTTGGAGACCCCGGTAGCGGTGGAAAGAGGTGCCCACAAGCACAAATGGAGCGCCAAAGCTTTTGATAAATCCATCCAAGAGCTGCTCAACTCTTTCGCCTTCTATTCCAAGCTTCAGGTCCAGGAGCAGTCAGCATTCACACCAGGACTGGCCAAGGGTCACCCACCGACTCCCACACAAATCCTACCGGCCACTTTCCTACAGCAGTGTCAACTCCCGCCGGCTCAAACAAAGGCATTCAACTGCCTTGACATGCAGGAGCCTTTCGAGGACAATCGGAGGTTGTCTGTGCAAGTGACAAGGGACAAACACCAAGAGAGCTCCTTGTTCTCGGCCAAGGCAATCAAATGTAAGTAAGAGTACTTTCAATCATTAAGCCAGGCATGTGCTCATTGTGAATGGTTGGGAGTGCAGCTTCATGTTCCCCGGCACCTTTCACAGTGTTTACACTCCTCAACCCAGCATTGGAAGGGGACGTCACTTCATCCACTACTCATGGATAGACCACCACATCCGTGTCTATTGGGCAATGACTCCAAATGCCAAGGAATCAAATGAGTACCTGCCTATTGCAGACGTTTACCATTGCTTGATGGCCATCACTCTGTTTGACGAGGCATGGCGCAAGACAACAGGTTGTGTCAAGGATCAGCGGAGAGAAGTTGTCAAGTCATTGAAAGCGGCTTTGACAAGCCAAGTGTTTCCGGATTGGCCAACTCACACATACAAGCGCAAATTGTGGGCAGCGGTCAATAGGGCTTACGAATCGTTGCATGCCCGCCTACGGACCTGGAGTTCTTCTCCACAAATCAGCAAATGGATCACACAATTGTGTCTTGGAACCCTGCTGCCAAGAAGAGCAAGATCAAGAACCCAATTTACAGGAAGGCCGAGCTCAATCTCCTGCCTCCATTGATCAAATCTGTGAGTGCAATATGCTACATTTCTGGTCCAGCCTTTGCGTCTCCCCACTGATGCCAGGTCATACAATTTCACAGGTGATTCTGCCAATGGGTATCCTGGAAACCAATGCTCAATTCTTGACCAAGAGCGGAGGTTCAGGCTCAGCGGTACATTGGCGTTCCTGGATCGAAATCTACGTTCCGCTTCTCTATCTGAGTGTCTGGGCCGCTAACGGCGCTGACTCGCGCAGGGTTTGGGTGCTGGGAGAGTTAGGCAACAATGTCAACCTGACCTTTGAGGAGCTTCGATTGGTCCTATTACTGGCAGAGTGGACAAGTCTTGTGATGCGGCCAACGATCAGTGAGCAGATGCTTCAGAGAGTCAAAGGATTGACCGTGGAGTGGCAGGGACTTGCATTGAGGCTACATCCCATGTTACAAGGGTTACCCAACATGCATTTCATACGGCATATTGGGCAAGACATCCGCCGGTTCGACCCGGTCTATTGCGTTTGGAACTTTACATGCAAGCATATCAACAAGCTCTTGAAAAACATGAACCAGAACAGACAATTTGGGATGGAGATATCTCTATTGAGGGCCTTTTTGGACATTGGAAACTTACAGCCACTGCTTGCTCGAATGGAATCCACGGCGGAAACAGACTTGGAAAGGGTCACTGTGCTCAAGATGAAGACTCTCTTTGCCAAGATAGCTAAATCAAAGCGGAAGGCATCTGAAAAGGTGTCTGAAGTGGAGACTAGTAAGGCCAAAAAGGTGTCAAAGGACAAAGAGGTGGTGGATGATGCTATTACTGCTCGTCCCAACCTGATGTGTTTCTTCAATACTGTTGAAGGATGCGCGTCGCTTTGAGTCGCGAGTTGTCTTTGACGAGAAAACAATGTAGTTCATCAAAGTAATTGTACCCCCTATTGGAACTCAAGCGAATTGATAGCATCTCGCTTGAGTTCAATAGGTTATGAGCCCAGCTGCTGCTTTGTCTTCTCTACAAACCAGCTAGCTTTGAACAACACATCTGCATCTGATTGTTCTGTCGGCATCTTCCCTATGTCTGACACAAACCCCATGACACTGGGCCCCGGCGGCCTGAACTACCTCGATTGGAGGGAACACATCGATGACCAGCTCGCTATTGAAGAATTTTCCCCCTATGCGTCGTATGATGGGGATGGGATGCCCCTGAAGCCCCGGTGTGGGCAGGGGGTTGTGTAATAAGACACAAAGGTAAAAGATGGTAATAAAGTTGTACACACAATTGAACAAGTCAAAAGGCAATGAGTGCAAAGGTTCAAACAAAAGATCAAGTCAATGAAAGACAAGTCCAAAATGAAAATGACAAGTCCAATTATGTGACAAGTTAAATAAACAGTTGTGCAAGTACTTCAGGTACTTCAAATCGATATTCAAGATCGATAAGACTAATCACAAGATGCTGCAGTCCAGTCCTACTGGTAAGGTCAGGCAATGGGCGATAC